>JAQIUQ010001378.1:752500-936811 GCA_030378365.1 Hybognathus amarus
GAAAATTATTGGAAAAAAAAACTTTCAGCATCCCAAGTTCAAATAAGTTTTGCATAAATAAAGCTGGCAGATGATTACAGAGGTGACAGTTGCTATCATATGCAGTAGTGATGCGCGGGGTTCGAGCTTGTAACCCCGCGGGCCCCGCCGGGTAACCCGCAGGTCGGGTTGGGGCGGGTGAGCAAATTGTCACTTGGGGCGGGTTGGGCGCGGGTCATTAATTATTTGTATTTATTTTTTTTTATCCATGTATGTTGCTTGCAATTTCCAGCCTATATTAAATATTTGGGAATATCTATTTTAATATTTTCATAAGGTTATTTGATAATGACAATACGATTGCCGTAGCAACGTAACTTGGCATGAGGTTCCCAAACCTTTGGTGTCCACGTGACACGTCACGGAAGCGGCGCGCCAAGCAGCTCCCGCGGCCGCCGCCAGCCTCCGAGAACAACAACGGAGAAAAATAAGTGAAGATGGAAGACGAGGTGAGGGAGAAATTGAGGTCAGGATTAAAAGAAAAAAGGTCAGGCGGCTAAATCTAATGTTTGGGGAGCGGTTCTCATAAGTACAGTAGTTGCAGGCTAGCAGAAGACAACAGTAGTTTTGGCTACTGGAGTGCCAACTGTGTGAAAAATATACAAACAGTACGCCACAAAATGTCCACTTCCAGCATGTCAAGACATATTTGTGGGGGTCTAAGAAATAAAAAAATGGTTTAGCCTATTAGATGAATACAAATGCTGCTTTGTAAATGTTGAAAATGTTTATTATATGACCTGATTTATGGTTCATATTCATAATCGTCTGTTGTTGCCAGTTTACAAGGCAATGTTTCCAAGCACTTTCAGGCTGAAATAAAGGCTATTTTCATTTACATTACAATGCCTAGTCGTGATATGTCTCATTTAACGGTCGCGGGCGGGGGCGGGTTGTAAAAATAGAGACAGTGGTGCGGTGCGAAACCTCACCTGTTGAGTTTCTCGTTCTGCGAGCTGAGTCGCCATCATCAGAGGAACCAACAGGCAGCAGCATAACATTCTGGCCGGTTGCTTCCTGGAAGGTTAGAGCCACCGGGATACTTCCTCCCTCACGGGTCAGGTCAGGCTCCACACCAAACACTAACAGCAGCGAAAGATACAGAATTACGTTAGACCACAAATAAATTGCATTTGGAGGAAAAAAAAGCTAAACTATTGGTTTGACAAAACAGAATCAAGGTAAAAATCAACCAACATCTTGTAAATATCATGCATGGTTTAAGCAGGGCTCCAGACTAACTTTTTGCCTTGGTTGCACTGGTGCGCCTAACTTTTTTATTTAGGTGCACCAGCACAAAATTTAGGTGCACTCAAATTTTTTTCTCGTCTCGCGTCACATTTAACGCCACAATTTCAAGGTCACCTTTTTATCAAGCTCCATATCTATTCATATATATTATGTAAATGCTTTTAAAAACGAATAAGATGTGGTTTTTTTTTGAAGCACAATTATACTATATATAAAAATATAAATCTTTAAAAAATGAAAGTGCTGTTTTACATTGTTTAAGTTAGGGCAGGGTATTGATTTGACACCAATTTCACAATTCAAATCAATATTGATTATTTTCGATATCAGGTACATGGCAAATTTTCTCAAGGAAAACAAATCTCAACTAATGCTAAACTGGGAGTCAGTTAGCCCACTATGCTTCATTAGCCTACAATAATACTGAAGGTAAAAATCACCTGATTTGTACACAAACACTTAAATTACACTTTTATTTATTTTTATAATAATAATGTTATATGAAATATAAACATTTAAATGATGGCTGGATAAAAACTTGCCAGATTTTTTCAAACAACATGCATTAAATATTGAAAAACATAAAAAATTATAATGAATATGTAATATGGTGCATGTACCGTATTTGGCAAAATGCTGCTCTAGAGTTAATTTTTCTAGCTGGCTAACGAGTTTATGGTCATATGTTTTTTTCTGAGGTAAATGTGATGTTACATTACATTGTTTACACGCCTTTTACTGATGTCTTTCCACGGTTGAAACACTGATTGAGCGATTCCATGTGAAAGATACGGATTTCGATAAGTTGTACTCTATCTCTTAACACACTTTCAGATGCTCGTTCATGATTATTTCGCGCTGTAACTGGTATAGCTTGTTTTCACATGACGTCACGCCACTGCGTTGCCATGGCGCGAAATGGAAATGGAGGGCAGGAAGTGATTTTCTATATTTAGGAAGCACTATAACACACTCAAATGCCTATGTTTTGCGTCGTTTATGGTTGCTGAAATCGATCAAACCACGAGGAGTTTTTGTCGTGTGCCAAAAATTGTTGTTCATAAGAGGGAAAATACAAGAAATTGACAGAAATACACCGGGAAAAATGCCTTGCAAACATACGTCTGCGGTCGGGAGGAGCCGAATGGGAAAATGCCTGTGTTTGTGTGTGTGCAGTGATCACTTCGTCAAATGTGAGTTAATACATTATTTATGTGGCTTATAATTACATTATTCAGGTGTTTAAATACACTTATGTGGCTGTTTGTGTAACGTACCAGTTTCCGAACTTTGTAAAGTCAAAGTATGTCTGTAAGACGAGTTAGTTGCTGATATCTACAGCCTCGATGGCAGGCAAATCTCTCAATTCAGTTGAAAATCGGTCCTCTTCATAACTTAAGGATCACGTCCTGCATATGTTTCGATTTTCTGTTTATATATTTCTCTTGTAATAGCGTCTAAAGTAGTACAGTACGGTCTTTCCTCCATCTCGTCCATTGCGCTCTTCACTCCTTGCCCTCCACCTGCATTTCGCGCGTCAACACAATCACGTGACTGCAAACCACCTATTATTAAGGCGGAAGAGAAGCTCACGTGCGCTCCGCGCTGCTGCTTCTCTTGAGCTGAGCCAGAGCGATCTCACGCCACAGCGTCAATACACTATTTATGTTTTTGAATTTCGTAAGAAAATTGACCTAATTTGAAATCTGAGACTTTGTTTCATATCAATAGTAACAAAGCACAAAGATTATTGCGATTTATCTGGATGAGATGCGCGTTACGCGCTACAATCTAAACTGAAAACAGCATAACGGGTTTCGTAAAATGAGAATTAGTTTTTGACTATGAGAATATATTTTAGCTAGCCCTAAAAAGTAGCCAACATTTTTAAACGTTTCTTTGTCGTCTGTTTCTTCTGCTGCTGATTGCCGTTACTGATTCTCTGGTGTTCAGGTCGCAATTTATTTCGTATCACACACCACGGAGCATTTACCATACGTGCACGGAGAACAAAAGACTCGTTTGTGGAGAGTCAGCGGATGCGATCATGCGGGAACGTTTGGTGCACTGGGTGCGACCTAGGAAAAATTTTGGTCGCACCCTTACATATTTTGGTACCAAAATGGTCGCACTTTAGAGCCCTTTTAAGGATGCATTTAAATATCCATGGGCTTTTTTTTAAATCAATATAAATTGGAGGTCATTGTTCATTCTTTTATGGGTTTTCACTATTTCTAATCACATTTTTCCCCCTTCATTAATTTATTTAAAAATGTCATTTATATTGGATAGTTTATAAAATACTGTTCCATGTAATTCCATATAAAGTCCATATAATACCAGGTAGAATATAAATGAATAGGGGCCAATAAAAGCAACATACATAATTATGAAATAATAAATGAAAATAAAATAATTAAAATAGATTAAAATGCCAAACAGAATATTCAGGGCTAGGTATTCGTAACAAAATGTTCGATACCGATACCGATACCTGACTTCGATACCGGTTCCTGAACGATACCTTTTCGATACCAATATTATGTAACCAGTTTTATCAATATAATATTACCTACATTTTTATTTTATTTTTCAGTTGTTGACTTTTTCCACACTCAAGTATGTAAAAAAGCACCAATGCTAAAGTTTTCTATGGTTCCTAATCATTTAACAACATGTTTTCTTTACTTCAGAGCTCATTGTTTCTGCCTTATCTTAATGTTTAACAATGAAACTGAATGAAAATTAATTGAAATGCATTACACTGTCACCTCTGATAATAACAGATCATCACTCTAAATTGTTATTTAGAAACATGCATTTTCTGTAAAGCTGCTTTGAAACGATATGTATTGTGAAAAATGCTATACAAGTGAATTAAATCAAATATAGGCTACTGGGGGCGGGATATATGCCTCGCGCTCAGCACACGTGAAGCTTGCCGCAAAGCACTGGCAACAGAAGCCTAATTATTATGGATGTGTCGTGAAACAACAGCAAGGATATATATTTAATAGTTTATTAATGAACAAGTGTTTAATAAGTCTGCTGGCAGCAAATATGATTATGGCGATGCTGACTCGTCATTCCTGCAGCAGTGAATGTGCGCGCCTAACGTTATATGGATCAGGTAATCAAACTATTTATTTCTAATTGTTTTGTTTAAAAGTAGAATTATTTTGACCGACTATAGACCTATTTCTCTTGTCTATGAGGCAAGTATCCCATATACTGAGTGTCGGTTCATCTGTGACGCGCTCCAGTTATTGAAGCGGAAAACGGACTTTGTACTCTCAACAAGTGTGTGCGCTTATCAGATTTACCGTGTTACTGGTTTTGGTGGCAAATATCCTGTCGAAAATATTGCATCGCGTGCTTCTGGTATCGAGCCTGGCACACAGGTACACTATGGGTCATTTCCACATATTTTCTATCCATCTGGGTTGGGACGCTCACACGCACGCGCACACACACACACTCACGTGCGACGAGCTACGTCTCTGAGCAGCCGCGTAAACTAGTGTTTTCTGCCACAGCCTATCGTGCTGCGTGCTTATTGTTTCACTGACGTTGATGAGATTAACCACTTGGGTACCGAAATTTGGTATCGAAAAACAAGACATGTTTCGATACTCGGTAGTACCGAATCAATTCGGTCGGTACCTAAAAAGTACCGAAATTCGGTACCCAGCCCTACAGAATATCACACCTTGTGTGAACTTTAGGTATTTTATGTCAACGTACACTAGCAATCAGCAATCTTGTATCTACAGTTATACCATATATTATGTCTTACCAGTCTTCATGGCCTTTCTGCCAGCCATGTAGTGAGGATGGTTAAAGTCAGACACCCAGGCTTTGGCTCCATGTCCCATGAACACTTTCAGTTTGTTGGGACTTTTCAGTTCCGCAAACTTGCTTTCCAGGTGAGTAATAACCTGTAAGAAAGGTAGAACATGTCAGCACAAGAAGTATGCAGATGACTCTATGTGAGTTGTAGAGCATTAAATAAACCTTCAAACCTGTTTCTCTACAACTTTGGGATCCATGTCAGGGACAAGGCGGATGGAGAACTTGCCATTGACCTTGCGGGGATGACAGTTTTGGCCCCGGCCTCGGAGAAACGCACCCTCTATGCCGTGCAGAGACAGAGATGGATATCTCCAACGATGCATCAGAATTTGCTCCTGCAAAGACAAATCAATACATTATTTGGTTTATTATACACATCACTGAACATAAAACATGAATTTACAGAAAGGTCAGGCAGCCTGATTAAATCAGGCAATTTTTTAAACATGCTATCATATCATATTCAAAATATATTCCAATAAATAAATAAAATTGAATCTGTGTTATTTTAGCATCATTGATTTACTATTACATTTTTTGTTCATATTTTGATTAAATTTGATGTTTTTGTCATTTTGGTTTGTTTTTTTAAATGTCTATATAGTTTTAGTTTGTTTAGTTTTAGTTATTTTAGTACATCAATTTAAAAGAAACCAAGAAAATGAAAAATATTGCCTTGGCAATTAGTTAAATAAGTTTTTTCAGTTAATGTCCTTTTTTAAGAACCATATTGAACGTTTAGTTTTAGTGAATGATAATAACCCTGATTTGAATGAACAGAAACATAAATATTACATCAGCAGACACTGAAAATGTGGAAAGAGAGGGTGATTTACTTTGGTGTCATGCAGGAGTTTGCCTGCTCCAACATCTTTGGCGTATTCTTCCATGTCAAACTCAATCATTTCATAGAGCTTCTTCTCCTCGTCAGTTAATTTAGCCACATGGTCGTATATCCCTGGTACCATAATTTTTCCCTTGTTATCCACCAAAGTGCCTAAAATATAACATAATACACTTTCAGCATAGCAAAAATAATAAAGTAATGGTACATCAACAAACAACCATAACATTTTTTTAAGGTTCCTTAAATTGTGAGATGAGCTGGTCCAGTGGAAATCATTGTCAACTGCTCTAAGCTGACAGGTAACATTAGCAGGTCAACAAGAAAGATATTCCAGTGTAATCAATGCAATCTAGGACATCCACGTCTTCCTGAATAGTTTTCAGGACCAACCTACTGATCCTATTTCCACCAAAGGAATATCTAGGTATCAGTCTCACCCATCAGAGATATGAGGTCAGTCATGGCCTCATGAACGAATCCTCCAAACACACCAGAGTGAAGATCTTTATCACAGCAATCCACCTGAAAATGTAGAAGATGTTTCTCAGCCATGTGAAAACTCTTGAATCTTTGCCTTTGCTCTTTAAGTATGATTATGAATAGTGATGAATAAAATGTAGATTAATCAGGTAGTAAGCAGCAATTTTGTGATTATCGAAATTAACTTAATTTATTATATATATATATATATATATATATATATATATATATATATATGACTGTGATTGCATATCAGTCCTTTACGTATTGCTGCTTGTCAGACTGTACGCATGTGATCATCACTTTAAGATCTCAGTTGTCAGTAATGACAAACTGTAAGGCGATCAAGCGCGTGTTACAACGGACGCACTCGAAAAAACTTTCTGCAGTTTTACATCATCACACTATGAGCTGCTTTAAACGTGGGATCGAAATGGTGGCTACAAAGAAATCTCTAACATTGCAGAAGATAAAGAACTTCGCAATCGCAATAATGGTTAAAAAAAATTGCAATTAGATTATTTTCTAAAATCGTTCAGCCCTAGTTTTAAGCCAATTACTTATATATTTTATCTGTAGTGTGTTAGTAGCTCTATAAATACATTTTAATTATCAATTAACTTCTATTAACTAAATCAAATACATTTTTGCTGTAACCACCCTTTGCGTTTACAGGCTTGTTCACACTGGGACTGAATTTTGCGCTGTGTCGTTGACGTTTAACGCTTCATGACTAAAAAAAGGGCGCCAGGCACCAATGTGAGAGTTCACACCAAACGTGTATAAACGCACGCGTAAAAGCCGTTTTTTAAAACGTCCTTCGGGTTTGTTTTTTAGATTCGACAAAAACTATCCAGCCAATAGCCATGTTTCCATCGACACGTTTTTATCCGAATTAAGTGATATCGAATGAAAAATACCTTATGGAAACAGTAAAATTCGATGAATTTTCATGAATATCGACTAAAATGAAATACGTTCGGTCTCATCGGATTTTCTCTTGATCGATATACGGCTAATGCGATAAAAGCTGATGGAAACGTTATTTACCGAATAAATAATGAATTGCGATTAAGTTTTAGGCCCTTTTATGGTTGCAACACGTCAGATGACGAGTTAATTTCCGGCCAGTCCCACTCTGTTTGCGCACACATGGCGGATTGTCAACAAAGACAGATGTAAGTGGACAAAGTAAAAAAATGCTTCAACCAAAGGGTTTCCGTGAAGTGTCTCAGAACCAGGATCTCCCAGAACTGATGGAGCGCTGTCGTTCCCACACCACAGTCGCCTCCGCTGTCGTCGGGCATTTACGTGCATCGGCATCATCATAGCAATGTTTATAGCGTTGTTGTTTTCTTAGGTTAGTTTTGCTTGTTTTTACGTGGCTTGGTTGAGTTCTAATGTAGAATGTGGTCTGTTATTTCTGGTTAACAGACTGCGGCGCTGCTAATAACACACCGTTGCCATGGACGCAGTTGAGACGGAACAGACTTATTTTCTTTAGCAGAAGCAATACTCGTTTTTAAATCAACAAACTCGTTTTTAAGTCAATATTTTGTGTCAAATTATTTATTTATTTATTTATTTGTTTGATTTATATGTAATAAGCAGGATAATGTATAGCGAGGCGGTTGTTATAGCGAATACAACCCCTTCAGGCTAACAACTGCCTCGCATACATTATCCCATACATATGTCGCCATCAGCTGGCACATAAGCATTATTAGGCTACAACTTGTGAAATATTGATCATTTGTTGGTAGATGGCGATCCGTTTTGTCTAACAAAACTTTGTTCGCAAAAGTTTGTTTGAATGTTGTTCGATTCAGTGCGAAAATTAATGGAAACACCTTAAAATGTCTAAAATCAATTCGATATACCAATTTGATCGCAAAACAGCATGTGACGTCATTACGTACAGGTTTTTATTCGCTTTAAAGCCGTTGGATGGAAACACACTTTCACCAGCTTTATGCGCATGAGTTTTTTAACCGAACTTCAGATAATTCGATTTGAAAAGTGGATGGAAACATGGCTAATGAGATTGGCGCTTTTGCTCACGTGTTTGGAGCTTCAGAAGTTACAGTAAAACACAACTTGGGGGCGCTCAAACACAAACGGTCTTGCCGAGCACACATATGCAACGAGAAGAAGATATACGCCAAGTAGCGTTGCCGTCTATACACAGCCAGGAAGAAATAAGACGAGGAAGATGCCAGGCAAGATGAATGTAGAGACTGCTGTTCTCGTTGGTGCTAGAACATAAAGAACTATATGACAAACGCGACAGCGATTACAAACATCTTGATAAAAGAGAACTGTTATGGAGTGGTATTGCAGAGCAAATGGGCGCCATCTAATGTCAGGGAATGAATTTGCATATTCACTTCGACTCATCGTCAGCGAAAATCGCTTGGGTGTGCACACAAAAAACGTGTTGAAGAACGCTGGCGAATAACACACACTGATATTCGTACCGGTGTGTACAGGCCTTAAAACTGTCCTCGGTACACTTGCACATAGTGTTTCAGGTAGCTTTGCAGTAAACCTTGCAGCTTTTCAAGTGTCTTGGAGACATTGCCACAGTTTTTCTGGATTTAATCTCAGCTTTTTCAGTTTCTTCAAGTAGTCACAGACATACTCGATGATGGTGAGATCAGGGGTCATATTCACAAAGAATTTTAAGGCTAAAAGTAGCTCCTAACTGGCGAATTTAGGAGCAACTCCTAAAAATAATGGGCGTGTCACTCCTAACTTTAGGACTCCTAATTGTTTTCACTAAGAGTAATTCACGAAGCATTTTAGCCCTAAAAGTAGCACCTAAGTCTGGGACAGCTTAAAAGAAGTTGAGAGGACTCCTAACTCACTAAGACCTATTCACAAAGGATTGTAGCACATACCAGTGCCTCTCGCAGTCGTCCAGGGTCCGCGAAACAAGCGAATACTGCATTCATCTGCAAACAAATCCTCTCCCATGTCTCACGCTTAGTTTTGCTTGACATCCCAGTGCCGAATTTCACTTTTATTATGTTTTTTTATATATATATATATTTTTTTCTAGCACCAACTGGGCCAGCAGCAGTAACTGATCCTGCGTCCAGTTGGGCTTTCTTTTCCATTTTGGCGAGTTCATAATCCACTGTCATTCAACTATTACATTACTTCAATAGGAGCAACATTTCCTTGCTTTAAATAGTCTAGTTAGGCTAAAAGAATGTCAATTAACCAAGCAAGTGTTAATGCAAGTGTCGTTTTTCATTATTAGGCAAGTGAAGGTTTTCATTAGGGTATTAGGCACCATTCACATAGCGCCTAGATGAGCAAGGTGCGCGCATTCTCCCGGCGGTTGCGCTCCGGTTGGTTCTCGTCACAGTGACCTACGGACAATTGAACCTAGGACGCGCTTGGAAAAAACGGGCGCACATATCGCGCGCCTATATTTAAAATAACGAACTTGAGCGCGCAAAAGACGCGATAAGTGAACACTGCATTTAGGCCTTGAATAATTTCATTCATGACTTTTCTCTCTCTGCCTTTTTAGAATTACACTTCACTGTGTCCTGCACAAACATGTCATTATATAGCCTATGCATTTCGATGACATTACTTTTTATTATTATTATTATTTTGTGTAGGACACAGACATATAGATGTTGTAATTTGTAATTCCATGATTTGTTGCTGTGTTATGTTCCGCATGATGGCCCTGTCATCTAACAACCAATCACCGTGATCATTGCGAGGAAGCTCGTACATGAAAATTGATGTCATCCATAGCAACGAAGACTCACTCTTAGTTTAGGAGTTGTCATTTTTCCTTACTAAGAGTAGGTCTGAAAGGCGTTGTGAATAACTTTTAAGAGAATAACTCCTAGCTAAAATATTTTAGTGCGATTTAGGAGTACTCCTAGTGGTAAGATAAAATTCTTTGTGAATACGGCCCCTGATCTCTGTGTGGAGCATACCGGCTCATATCAGACTCCTAGTGTATACAAAAATCTCACTGGATTATTCTAATTAATAGCAAAATTGAGATTCGATTGAGTGCATCTCAATTTTGCCATTAATTGTAATAATCCAGTCAAGGACTGGGCCCGTATTCATAAAGATTCTAAGAATCCTCTTAGAAAACTCTTAATTTAGCTTAAAAACTTTTACGTAGGAGTCTTAGCTTAAGAGCGATTCGGGACTGATCTGAGAGCAACTCTGAGTAAGGAAAAGACAAAAACTTTTATCTTAGTGAGGAGGCGGGGCTGACCCCGTTACTATGTATGACACACTCTTTGGAAGACTGTGATTGGTTGGTTGTCCAAGAAGGGAAAAAAAGAGCAATTTTAAGTATAGAGTTTACTCACACATATACACACACACATTATATACATTATGTACATACATAAATCCTTTTTTTACCATGCTGTTAATATCCTAAGCCTAAGGTATTTGATTGGCTTAGAATGATAAAAAAAACAACAACAACAAAAAAAATGTTCCACTCTTTCCAATTACACTGATTGCTGTCTATTTAAGTGGTGGTTTGAATGTTGGTTTTAATATAGCAAACATGGAATACAAAATGAGAAAGATGAGAAAGCCCAACTGGACAGAAGAACAGTGTTTACTGTTAGCCCAAGTTAGTGGATGAACACTATCATTAAAGAAAAGAATTGGGCCGGGTGTCACGGCAAGGAGCAAGAAGCAGACGTGGGAGCTTATAGCGCACATTATTAACGGTTCATTCCCATGCTTGTGCGCATCAGGGAAGCCTGCTATAACTGCAGGGTTTTTTTTGAGCCTGCAAGGTGGCATAATAAGAGGTTCTGAAAGTGCTGTAACTGTTTGTGTGATCACTGTTTACAGAAGGTTGTGACAGACCCAAATCACTGCTGCTTTATTGTATTTTCCCATTTGCCAAATATCTTAATGTAGTGATTAGGCTACTTTCATTTCTGGCGTTATAGCATTGCGATGTGTCGGAGATATTAGCGTGTCTCAAATAAGATCAGTCACAAACATGATCCCTGCACGATCTCGTTTATATATATATATATATATATATATATATATATATATATATATCGTCTATTAACTCACTGTCGTCTATTGCAACACATTTCTTCTCCCTCTTCATCGTCTTTTCTGCCATTTTCTCCTCTGCTAAAGAAACTCTTAAGCCTCTTAAAAGTCCTCATCCGTACTCCTAACAATTTTGACCTTAAGACCTCTTTTAAGGGTTAAGATTCTTTCTGAATTACTTTTTTCTTTACTAGGAATTTTTCTTTAATTTTAAGAGTAAACGCCCACATTTCTAAGAATTTTCTTAGAATCTTGTCACTAGGAGCTACTTTTAGCATTAAGATTTTTTATGAATACGGGCCCTGAACCTTAACTAAGCATCACTGCTAGAAATCTTATGTCAAAGTAACCCATTAATTCCTACCTCAATAAAGAAGTAGCAGATTCCTCTCAGGCCGTAAGTAATGCAGGGCTTAGTCTTTCCCAGCCAGTAGTTGTCAGAAATGCAGACATAGTCCACATCCTTAAAAAACGTATCTTTGCGAGAGAAAACCAGCTCATCCAATCCTCCGATCCAGACTCCTCCATTCCTTCGAAGCAGAACTTTATATTGATGGGCAGTTCCTGTGATCAAGTAAATTTATGTTTTAGTGCAAAATCCATTAAATGTGAAGTTTAAAAAATATTCTGCAGTCAATATAAATCTATAGATATAATATAAATTGTGAAAATAATTCTTTACAAACTTATAGTATAAATGTTATTATTCAAAAAACGTGAACAATAGGAACAAAAAGGATATGTTTTACTTGTATTATAGAAACCTGTGCATAACATTACAATTCCCCTTGCAGTTAATTAAATTAGATCTAATTAAATTAGCTTGACAAAACAAAAGCCTTTAAAATGATCAAAGAACACAAAACAACCTTTAAACTGTTCTGCTCTCAATTTGCGTGTGTAAATGAGGAACTTTAAAAGCAGTGACAGTTCTCTCAGGTGATAATGATTGAGAAACTGAGGTAATCTATGGATAAGAAAAGTACTGTATGCAAACGATTTGACACAATGGTATGCAGTGTTCTGTTGTACTTAACAGTTTCAGTCGTACTGCGTGTACATGCAACTCCAATTTAATTTACATTCTGTCTTGTTGGAAAAAAAGATATATTAACAAGATTGAGAAATGCAGGCAATGCTAAACTTCAAGAAACTGACAAATGTATGCACTGATACTGTTCGTGCTGCTTGCAATACATGAGGACTTTGCTCAGGTGTTACAGGTTTAATAAGTAAGCAGACAGTATCATTTGAAAAAAGACAGTGTTAGCACCTGTCCAATCTTCTGATAGGCCTCAATGATGTTGAACCAGGCCAGTACAGGGCCTTTATCATCGGTAGATACCACGTCCGTACATTTTACCTACAAAACAATTAAATGAAGCATGAGCCAAATAAAATGTTGTAAACTGTAATGATTATAAAGCATTTCATCATAAGTCTTTTACAATACATATCAAGAGATGTATAGTAATGAAGTGAGAACTACTAAAATGCTGTATCTGTACTCTACTAGAGTATTGTTTTTTCTCATACTTCTACTTTTACTTCAGTAGATATTTTCGATGAATTTAATACTTCTACTTCGATATTTTTTTAATGTTCTGCTAGTTACTCGTTACAATTATAAAATCAATGGCAATCACATGCCAGTTTTATAGGGTAATGGTATTGATTGACACACACATTGACAACTAATGCAGGGGTTGTCCTGCAATGACATTTTTTAGTGCCCGCCAAAGCAAATTTGTATCCCGCCAAAGCTCCTTATTTGATTGCTACACTGTAAAAAATAAATAGTAAAAAATAAATTAAAAAAGTAAATAAAAAAACAATGTAATTTACTTGAAAAAGTTAGTTCAGGCAAGAATTTAAAAAACTAAGTAAATTCCGTATCAGTACTTAATTCAAGCGAGTAGAAATGAAAGTGTAAATATCAACTCAATAAAATTAAGTAAAAATTACTCAACTTTTCTGATACTGGGGTTCCTGTCATGCACTGGACCTTGAATAATTAATGAGGCTCAATTTTCACTGGTTTCCAGCTGTATTTACACTTATTTATCATTGATTTTTGTATGTCAGTATTAGTAACTTGCCATTTTGTGACATTTCGAGTAAATTTTTTGCTCAAAATGACACATTCAAACACAAAACGACCCATCAAATGTTACCGCATTGTGTATTGTCTGCCAAGTATTGAGGTGTTTGCATTCACATGATGTTTAACATCTGACATGATCTAAGTAATCTTTACTTAGATGATCTAAGTAAAGCACATACTCTAAAAAACTAATAAAATTTAAGATTATTGTTTTTGTGAAATCAAAATGTAATACAAAGGCAAAGGAAATCGATATTAATCAACCTTTTACTAGCCAAGTTAAAATAACTTATTTTTTGTAAAGTTTACTTAATTCCATATTCCAAGTAAATTTACCTTAAAGATTTCTAATTAAAGCTACTGATGAATAAGTTTAGGTTTTTACTTGGCAAATCTTTGTTACTAGCATTTTCTGAGTGAGATAGTTTAGCAAGCATTTTTCAAGTAAATCCTACTCCAATTTTTTTACACTGTAGTTCAAACTTTTGACTGCTTTCTTTAATAATTACATGACACAATACTTGTACTTTTACTTTTAGTACTCAAGTAGTGAATTTTTAAATAAACTACTTGCAATACTTAAGTAGAAAAAATGTTGAATACTTTAGTACTTCTACTTAAGTGTGGTGCTTAAAGAGCACTTCAACTTCTACTCAAGTCACTTTTTAAAGAGCACTTGTACTTTTACTCAAGTCCGGGTTTCTAGTACTTTATACATCTCTAAATGTGGGCTTGTTATTAATTTACAAAAACGCTATGCCTATTGTAAAAGATTACTAGACAAAGCATAATGTTTTGGCTGATCCTGTATGAGAGACTTTCGTTTTAGAGCATCTTAAAATAAGAACCTCAGTCGTGAAATTTCAGAATTGGTGAAACTTTGTGGCAGAAAAAAATAGAATAAGAAGCTAAAATTTAAAAACAGAAAATATTGGATTCCACTATATAAAAAAAATTAAGTACTAATTAAGTGTTTTTAATGATATGCAAAAATAAAAAAAATTATTTCTATTTAAGATTAACATTCATTTAGCCCAGTTTGAAAAAAAATAATCTACAGGAATCAGCTGACAAGTCACATGGCTATGCTCAAGCGTCAGATCTATCTCAGCAAAAAGAGACAATAGGATTTGTCTTGAAATCTCTTCGGGCTGGAGGGACACAAATGTAACATGCTGAGTCGGAGAGATTTCTTCCCTTTTTGTGTCAACAGCCACATGCAAGCAGGACAGAAATCTTTAAAAAAAAATGCTAGTGGTGACAAATTTTAGCTAAACTGAATGTGAAATATTACCTGCAGGGAACACTGCTTGCAGAGTATTGCACAAAAAGCAAATCAATTGAAGAACCTCATTAGGTATAAATAGGTTTCTTCAATACACTCAAAGGCTTCATTAATAAATTAAGTAAGCATCTGAATCTACAACACCAAGAGACTGCAACTGTACACTTAAAAAAAAGAGACTTAAAGGCCCACTTGTGCAAGCATACTCATACCATCTTTCTCCACCAGAGTGAAGGGCGGTGAGTCCCAGCCATCCTCAATGTTGGCTGGCTGCACATCCAAGTGTCCGTAAATGCACACAGTCTTCTTGCCTGGGTCTGAGCCAAGTCTGCCCAGAACTATTGGAGGAAGGGGGATCTGTTCACCACTTGGCAACTAAATTAAAACCAGAAAAGACAATGGGTGAGGAGTTTAAAATCATGTAAGAGTCTCAGCTTAGTATTCTTTTTAAACTTTTTTATACAGTAGTGGCCGAAAGTGATGTCCGAAAGGGAATTGGTTTCGAGATTTGTTTTAATGAACCTAAAAGTTTGATTAAAGGATAAGTTCACTTCAAAATTAAAATTCTGTCATCATTTACTCACCCACAAGTTGTTTCAAATTAAAACCTGTATGAATTTCTTTCTTCTGATGAACACAAAAAAAGTTATTTTGAAGAATGTCAGAAGCCAAACAGTTAATGGATCCCATTGACTTCCATTGTAGAAAAAATATAGCAGAAGAAGAGATTCATACAGGTTTGAAAGAACTTAAAGGTGAGTAAATGATGTCAAAATTTTCATTTTGAAACAAAAAGCTCACAGTGACCAATCCTAATCATTTAATATTATGTTGGTTTGCATGTACTTTCTTGTTTTGCATGTATTCAAAATTTGCATGTATTCATAATATTGCCTTTGAGTGTATTGTGAAAACATGCAAATTATGAATACATGCAAACATAAGAACCAACATAATATTGAAAACCAACATAATATTAAGAACCAACATAATATTGTCACATGTGTAAAAATAATATATATATATATATTTTTTTTTTTATTTTTTATTTTTTTTTACACTTGACACATGTAGTCAGATGATCGACCACAAAAATGAAAAACAGAACAGGAACCAGCTTGTAATACTTGAGCTAAAGGCTATATATATATATATATATATATATATATATATATATATATATATATATATATATATATATATATATATATATAGTTATTTATTTATTTTTTTATTTTTATTTTTTTACACGTGACACATGTAGTCAGATGATGCAAACCACAAAAATGAAAAACAGAACAGGAACCAGCTTGTAATACTTGAGCTAAAGGCTAAAATCTGTGAAATTATAAAGCCAGACATAAACATAAAGCATAAAATTTCCTAGGCCTACTCCAAAGCAAGAGATTTATAGTAACTGTGAATTTCAGAAAACACACCTTCTGCATGCCGAGGTCAGCCATCTCCACTGTTCCCCCAAGTCTCTCAATGTCCTTGGCAGCCATCTCCATCATCTTCTTGATTTCTCCTCGTTTCTCTGGCCAGGCAGACACACTCTGTACAGCAACCCATTGTGCCAGGCGCTTCAAACACACACACACAAATAAATTCTATTAATAACAATACATTGTTTCATTTTCAAAGAGTAAAGTCATCAAAAAAGATTAACACAGAGTTATATGAATTGAACAAAAAACCCTAACTAAATAAAAACAAATCTAAACCATTTTAGCTTAAAGTAGACACATTTTCCAGTTTTGGATATATAATAATATACAATAATGTAATAAGAAGATACTTCTCAATACCTCAACAAATTGGTCCTGGTGCTCATCGACGTATTTGAATAGATTTGGAAGGTAAGACATTGCTGCAGTGATCCAGTCCTTCCGTGACAGAAGAACTGACCTAAAGGAAAGGAAGATAGACGTGTAACGTTAATATAGATTTTTGTCATCCAGCGAGGAAAAGAAACTCCTCCCAACTCTGTAACTGCTGACAAAATCATTCCCGCTATCACAGGGCAAAGGACTGAGAAAGATGTCTCTGTGCTAGAACTTATAAATCAGTACAACAAAATGTTTAAAAATATGTATAACAACAATTATTTTGATATCAATATCAAATAGGCATATTAATTTAATTTAAATAATAATGATAAAAATTATTTCGCTTAAAACAATCTTCAGTGGTAACTAATTCATAAAATGAATTCCCCGAAAATTCATAAAATAATAGCATGCAGTGGCACTATATAGAAAACAACTAAAACAACTGCATACTTACTGAGGAAAAAACACTTCAACGTCTTGAAGTTAACTGAAAGTAAGCGGCTCTCCACCTCAGATCTTTTTGATCAGTGGTGTGAAGAACGCCATGAGAAAGCAGGGAAAGCAGCTCATGGGGTTCCGTCCATATGGATTTCAAAATAAAGGTCTGAGTGAAGCGGAGGCTTCTTGTTTTACACAGTGCAGTGGCCTCAAAAAAACGACTACCGGTACACAGTCACACTTTGTGTATGAACTATGAAGGTCATTACATTAGATATCAAAATATGAAATCAAGTGGCATTCATAACTTTTCAATAAACATTTCAATAAAGTTTGTAATATTTTAATTTAGCCAATAAAATAGATCCAAAAAATTAAGACACTTCATTGTTGTCAAACTGTCCATCATTAGGGCCTGTCCTAATAGAGTGCTGCAGTGATGACATTTTTAGGCTTAACCGGAAGTTAGCATCACCCTCAAAACTGAGTAAAAAAAGGTAGCTGTCTTAAATTACAATCAAGTGAATCAACTTAGATGTTTGTCATTTCAACTTAAATTACATTAAATTAGTAACTTGTTAAACTTGAATCTTATAACTTATAAAAAAGTTTTTAATTGCTTAACTTATTTTGTTGAGTTAAAGCAATGTAAAAACATATGTTGTCATAACTTATTTATTGACTTACCTTTGACAATGTTCTGGCCAACAAACATAGTCCAAAGAAGATGGAAAGAGATTAACTGTGATGCATGCATTTGTTTGTATAAGTTATGAACAGCTGAATTTGTGTAAAGTTTTGCACTACAAATAGCTGTCACTTTGAATACTTATTTCTCATAATATGAATTGATGTGAATTGATAAATTGACTCGTACAAAGAGTTTTCAACTTTCCAAACCTAATTATAAATGGACTTGGATGCATCCTTTTGTCTCAGCCACTGCTGAATTTTTAAGAACTGAAACTGTCGTAATGTAGATTACGACATATGCTCTCAATGACAAATACAGAAAAGTTAGTTCATGACCTCAAGCCAAGATCAAGCCACTCTACTGGGTGGTTGCCCTGCATGCGTAACAAACAAACTTCAGCACCAGCTAGAGCTCTTACTAGAACCAGGAAGTATGATCATATTAAGCCTGGTTCTGTCAACACTGTAGTGACTCTCTATTAAACAATATATACATTTTAAAATCTTGCTAATTACTTACAAAACACTAAATGGTTTAGCTCCTCAGTACCTGAGTGAGCTCTTAATGCATTGTAGTCCTTCATGTCTATTGCAATATTAAAATTCTACATTGTTAATATTACCTATAATATTAAAATCAACTGCAGTCTGCAGGCATAGATCCTTTTCCTATTTAGCATCCAAATTCGGAAATGGTCTTCCTAACCTTGTTTGGGAACCAGACACACTCTTGTCAGTTTAAATCTAGACTAAAAACACTTCTCTTTAACCTGGCACATTATTAATTTATATTATTCAAATCAATTAAATGATTATGCAACATGATTGTAATGTCACAGCAGATCGCGCTTACATTAGAGTTATTTTGATTTTTAACTACATAATACGAGTATCAACCTTAAAGGGATAGTTCACCCAAAAATGAAAATTCTTTCATCATTTACTCACCCTCATGTTGTTCCAAACCTCTGTGTTTATTTGCTCTGCTGAACACAAAGGAAGATATTTGAAAGTATGTTTTAATCAAACAGATCTCAATCCCCATTGACTATCATAGTATGTATTTTTTTCCTACTATGGTAGTCAATGGGGTATTTAGATCTGTTTGATTAAAACATTCTTTCAAATATCTTCCTTTGTGTTCAGCAGAGCAAATAAACACATAGAGGTTTGGAACAACATGAGGGTGAGTAAATACCGACAGAATTTCATTTTTGGGTGAACTAACCCTTTAAGCTAACAGGGTTTTTTTTCCACCAATATTGTTCATTATATTTTTATCATTTTCATTTGTGTATTTTTTTATACATATTTTCTATAAATATATTAACATTTGTTTATATTTATATTTTATATATTCTATAGAATGGTGCGTAAACACATTTGAAAAATCAGCTCCACACCTGATTCCAATTAAACAAGGGCTTAAGAGTTTCTTTTAAACACATTGCAAGGGTTACGCCAATGGGCACTCAAGCAACGTAAGCAATGACGTGCATTCAAGTGAGGGAAGTTAGCGAGGGAAGGGCATAAAAAAATAGGACTTTAATTCTGACATGGTTTTATGAATAAAAGGGCTTGGAGCCAGAGGGGCGTAAGTGGCATTTTGGGCGAATATGAGTTCTTTATATCAAAATAAAGGTCTCGGTGAGCTCTATCCAATGGTGTCAAAAATATCTATCTGAGATAAAGTGTATTGAATAAAGCAACAAAAAGGCGCATCTGACATATTTGACTTTTTTTTATTTTAAAATTTTTTAGAACATTGTCATTGTGTTAATATATTTTTTACCTAAATACTCATTCACGTAGGTATGCCTGTGGTTGAAATGTTTGTGGTTTAAGGTTATTAATACAGGTGATTGAAATGTGGTCAAAATTTTGTTTTGTCTCTCCTGTAAAGTTTGTTAAAAGCCACTTACGCCCCTCTGGCTCCAAGCCCTCGTAATTAGCACTGCAATGATAAATAAGAGCTTAGAAGATTAGAAACACACCATTCAATATTTATTCAATATACAGTGGCATTTTCAGATGGACAAAATTATAAAAGACGGTAACAGCAACAGAGAAACATTTAAATATGAAGTTGAAAACCCTAAACAAGGCCATTAAACAGTCCAAATGACCATAAATGAATGCTCAGATTTTGTCCAATGTCGATGAAAAAAAAAAAATGCAAGGCATAAAAAAGTGCACAGACATCAGTATCTGTATTTGGTTGAGTAGTCTTTTGGGGAAACCACAAGACCCCGTCCTTTCCTAGCCCCCCTGTAGACAGTCTCAACAATGTCTATCATCTCCTGCTTATCTTCCATGGTCCAGTTTATCTTGTTGTTGTTACCAGTGCCAAGATCAATCATGATGTGCTTGTTCCTGAGATCGACAAACAAAAGCAGAAATATACATCAGGATAAACATGCACTGTAAAACAATTATTGGGTAGATACTGTCTGACAAGGTCAGAAAGTGATTATATCACATTAGTCTTGTAACAACAGTTTAAGTGCCCATATTATGCTTTTCATGTAGTCTGGCATAGCCATTTATGAATGCGTCAGCAAAATCTTAGAGACAAATTGCACAATAAATGGAGTTATTGTCTCCAAAAAGAAAGAACCGATTCTGAACTGGCTTTCTTCCTGCACAAATCTGCATAATGCCAACTAGGGATGTCAATTTACACAAATTCCCATGATTCATCAGTTTAAATTAATGATCAATTAATTGTTACCCTTAACACTGAAGTGTCATATAGCCAACAGCATGACAGTGTGTGCAAATGCTGCACAAAAAAACACCATGTACCTGACCAAATGAATGAGGATTTTAATTTAAATAAAGAGCTAGCAGTCGTCGATGTGATGGATCATTTAATTAAATTACAAATAATCAAATACAATGACTAATACGCCATGTCACCAACGTTGCATCAGATGCATGCTAATCAGAAAGTGTAACTCCTGTTTTGCACACGTTCTTCCAGGAACAATGCCCTAAACAGCAACTAGACCCAATTAATTCACAACAATTTATTAAAATAGTGTTCATATTATAATGTTATGTAACATGGCAGTTCCGATCTTAATTATTATTAGTCGTGCATTACTGTTTTGAGCCGTGCGCTGTAAGCGCTGAATGAACACCGGTAAACTGGAGACCTTTGTTAGAGGGTTATTTAACTCAACGAAATGCATCCTATATGAGATTAATCAGATTCAAAAAACATATTACAAATTATATCTGCAAAAAATGACGAGAGTGCACAAGTGAACTTGGACTAAGTTACGTGCTAGTCAGATTGTCTAATTGATGTAACATATACAAATTAGGGATGTGCACGATATATTCGAATTTTCGAATATTCAATATGTATTATTATTCGAAAATAAATACTATTCGAATTTTGAATACGTTGCTTTGCTGGCCGGAAATGCAGTGAGTCCATGATAAATCCTAAAGAACTAACTCGCAGTTATAATTAAATGCACTTGATGGCGCTGTGGAGTGTGTTAAAAAGTTGTCTGTATTTGATCACATAATGTTGTCGTCTGCCTAGCAAAGTTTGGAATTAACGTTACTTGAAAAGGATCTTACTAAACGGAATTACTTTTGATCAAATTAATTAACCTAAGTTATGATATCATCACCATGAGAAATCACATGAAATCCAAACAGTCGAGTGAGGAAAGACAGCTGTTCATCATTGCATCACAACTGCAGGTAAGCGCAGCTGGACCCGCGTGATCAAAGATGTTAACTTATCTAATAGCAAAATGATTTTGAGACACACTTATTTTATGTTTCGTCAAGGGAGACTCTTGTGTCTCTGAAACGTCTGTCAGCGCAGCGTCTTTTCTCACTCGAGCATAAAGTGCTGGTGACGCCCCTGCATGTAACGTTAGATATTATTGTTTTTCTCAACATAAACGTGAAACAATATAAACACGATAATCAGTCATTTGCTGACTCGTGTGTATATCTGTACGATATCTGACGCAATCTGCTTTATTAGGGTTTTTTTTTTCGCTCGCGCTGCTTGAGCATGCTTTTAATAATGCTTTTTTATATATATATTTTGTTTACTCATAGGCCTACTGTTTAATGTTTTCAACTAAAAGAAAACTTTAATTACTATTGTAAGCTTGTTGTGTATTGCCTAATTGTAAGCTTGTCCAGAAATGGTGACAAAAACGTAAAAAAAACCCTTAAAAATAACGTCTTTTCGTTAAACACAATTTAAATAAATGAATATTTAAATATTCGATTTTTATGAGCCCAAATATTCGAATGCAATATTTTAGAAAAATGCCCATCCCTAATACAAATAACAGTAATACATAAAACAATCGGATAAGATTTGATTTAAAGGTCAGAAATATTTAGTTTTTACACTGATGAATAAAACCAAACATGACACTTTTAAATTAAGTAATTGTATACAGTTTTATTTATTAATGTGTAATATATTTATTCAAACGGATTAGAAAAATTCTTTTTTAATTTTTATAAAAATCTCTTTTGCTGTTGAACATCCACATAAAATGTTAAGCTTACAAATGCATCTGTCTGGGGAAAAACAGCAGTTAGTTTCAAAGCTTTCAATTTAGTCTCATAAAAGAACATTAAAGGAGCTGTATGTAAGATTGTGGCCAAAACTGGTACTGCAATAACATTCCAAATACCGTAGAGCAGTGTATCCCCTTCCCCCACACCTAAGGTTGCCAGATAGGCGGCAGGATCCAACATTTTTTTATCTGACACATTTGTAGCAGCTGACTGGTAGATCGGTGGAGGGTGGAGCATCATACCAAAACACAACATGACAACATCAACATCAGTTGAGGGCATCAACTTTACTTTTTAAATGACAATATCCTGGCTGGACTACTGTTGTCAGTGATATAAGTATTTGAAATGAACATGATTTCTTAATGTCTAGTGATATATCAGGGCCATTTTATGGTTATTTTAAATAAATTTCTTACACACAGCTCCTTTAATCATGTTTTAGCTCTAAAAAGTAAGTTTATGCTCAAATGAAAAATTGTTTGTTTATAATCCTTGCACAAGAGAGATTTGGTGTTTCCAAATATAGGGAAAATATATCGGTAATGAGGCCAAAATGAATTATTCGGGATCTGCAAAAATTCACTAACGTACACGCCTAGCTTTCACTATGTCAGTCATTGCAATTGAGAGTGAATTCCACATTTAACCTATGTGGATGTCACTACTGAAACTTTGCAGCATGTATGTTGTGGCTGATCCTTTAAGAACCATGAAAAACCATAACCCAAAATATATTCAATTCAGATTATATATCGAAAAATAAGGAAGAATAGAGCACTCCCTTTATAATCACTAAAACCTTGTTCCTCCTCATGATCTCTCAAAGTTCCGTTATAATAAATGAAGCTGTGCATTGCACAATAAATCTCTTATTCAATATGTGGTGAGTGGATTCTGACTTAACTTAGTGTTAGTTCACCCAAAAATGAAAATTAAGTCATTAATTACTCACCTACACGCTGTACCAACCCCGTAAGACCTTCGTTCATCTTCGGAAAACAAATTAAGATATTTTTTAATAAATTTGAGAGCTGCATCACTACCACATAGGCCGCCTAAGGGACTGGCTCTTGACGGCCCAGAAAGTCAATGAAGAAAATGTTTAAATATTCCATGTGACTACAGTGGCTCAACTATAAGTTTATCAAGCGACGAGACTACTTTTTGTGCGAAAAAACAAACAAAAATAACGACTTTATTCAACTATTCCTTTTCTTCCTTGTTGGCCTGAAACGAGACTTTAAGAGATTTCCACGACGCATGCGCGAGAATTGCGATCTCCTTCAACTGCTTCAGTTCAGTTCTCGCGCATGCGTCGTGGAAATCTCTTAAAGTCTCGTTTCGATGTCTCATTTCTCGTTACATTTTCTTCATTGACTTTCTGGGCTGTCAAGTGCCAGTCCCTTAGGCAGCCTATGTGGTAGTGATACAGCTCTCAAATTTATTAAAAAATATCCTAATTTGTGTTCCGAAGGTCTTACGGGGTTGGTACAGCATGGGGGTGAGTAATTAATGACTTAATTTTCATTTTTGGGTGAACTAACTCTTTAAACACCTCTGAGTGGCCAGATATATGTGTGAATACTTTAAGTAGAACACTTTATTTCATTGAATATTTTGATTTGGCCAAGGCTGTTTGACTCAAAAATATAGGTTACAGTAAGGGACTTACAAAGAAAGTTCACAAGCACAGGGAAACATTAAAAAACACACACACACCATTCCGGAACAGTTGTCATAAGGCTAATGTGATAGAATCATTACCAACCATGTCTGTGCAAAGTTATATGCGATACATATACACGTCTATCCAATTACGACACATCATTAGATCATAAAGCCAATAAACCCTGTATAATTTGCATTACAGGAGCAAGGACCCATGACAACGCCATTCCTTCACATTTGTTTTGAACCCAAATTCATTAAGTCCTATGATTTTAAATGAAAAGAAAGAGATTTTCTATGGTAAATATGCCATCAATAGAGCATAACCTATCTAGAACAAGAAACATTTAAGAAAAAAATAAATAAACAAACAACTAATGCTTAGTAATATACCCTGCATAATGATGGACTCCAATATGGTTAAAGGGATATGCCACCCAAAAATTACAATTTTTGTATTAGGGCGGTCACTTTTGAGAAAAATCAAATTCGAATGGATAGCAAATATCAAGCAATGTATCCGAATATGTACAAGCACCGCCCCAATTTTCATTTATCAATTTTAATTTTCCAGATTTTCAAAACATTCATTTTTTTCCCATTTTTTTAAGCCGCATACGACTTCCCCTTAGCTCTTTCCGTACAAAGAACGAAATTCTCTAGGTCCCATGTGTCTGAAATGAAGTGAGCTGTGATTGTCACGTAAGCATGTGTGGCCAGTGATGTCCACCCATCTATAGTTAAAGCGAGTTTCTTGTCCTGCAATAAGGTCTTAATATTTTCTCACGTGGTGTCATAAAAGTAAATAGTGGTGCGACATGGAATTGTGTATCGTGGCTCCAGTTCCATTATGAGGTCCTGAAACCCATCTCCCGAAATAACACTTAGGTCTCATATCCATGCAAATAAACCTTGCCATCTTATTGGTGATGGCCTTTACACGTGCATATGGCAAGGTGCCGACCGGTTGTGCAGGAATGCATGCACTGCAGTCATACGACATTGGACGCCTGGCGATACTCTGGCCATCTGCTGTGTCTCTGACTCCGCTGCCTCATTTGGATGGTAACTCACCAAGATTGGATGTCGAGGATGCGCAAGTTAACCTTTTTTAGCAAATTCGGCGAACTACCTTATCTTTAACGGTTGCTTTACCATCATCACGGTGTAAAACTCAAAATATTTCCAAACACTACTTTTTAGATGAGTTGGAGTCATAATAGTCTCTATGCACGATCACTCCCGAGTTTGTCTCAGCACGCCCAGTTACATCCGGTGCTGTGTCTGTATATGGTCAGAAGCCGGTTTTGCGTTAGGTGGAGATAGTGTCAAATTACACTTGCTGTTTATAAAAACGTCCTGCGGTTAACGTGAATGATGTTAACAACACTGTGAGGCATTTAGCTGTCACACAAGAGTGAAAAAGAGAAGTTATTTAAATTATATATTTCGAGCTTTATCAACAACTTTGAGGGTTAGTATTCTCTCATATCGTACGAAATTCGACTAGCGAATCAGCGTTTCTATAATCGTTGTCCCGTTTCTGAGAAAACGGATTTTATTAAAGTTTTGCCTCTATACACTTGGCCTGCAGAACGCGCTTCCGGAAGTAGAGACGCTGACTGAGATTCTTTCAGACACACGTCATCAAGGTTCGTGCATAGAGGCTATTGTCCACTCAGGCAGGCTGTTCTATACGTAATCTTTCATTTTCAAAACAAAGTGGCTATTAGCTATTATTCGCATGTTTCAGTCATGGGCCTACGCTACAATACATTTAGAGCGCCCGCTACTGGATGACATGGCAAACTAGGGCTGTTTTCGACAAAGGATTTTCATAGTCGAATCTGATTTGTTAGATTTGGCCGTAGTCGACTGATAGTCGAACCTTTTTTTTTTTTTTTTTAGATAGGTCAGTAGCAGCTATATTTTTTCCATTTCAAACCAACGAGATGGACATATGCACATTAGGCTATTCGTTCTGTGTTTCGTTTTTCTAGCCTAGTATTTTTCATGTTTTTTATCACGCAATCATGTTTTCGATGCGGGGTGGGCTTGAAACTTGTAATTTAACGCTTTCGCCTAAGGGTAGCAGCGGCGCTGCCGAAATAAAAAGCTGTCACAAAGAACAAATATATAGCAAGGAGACATTTTAATTGTTTATTAATAAAGATGAAGTTGACGATGCTGCGTGATCTTCGCAGGTGCATGCGCCAGAGAGAAACGCACAGTTAATTTCATAAGCAGAGAGCATTATGTTTCTTTCGTTTTGAATCGTTCTATTTTAGACATTTCAATATAGATATTTAGGTCTGTGGAGTAACTATACGTATACGCTGAGTTGCAGTAGTTATATTTATGAGACGAGCTTCGGTGCCTCCGTTCCTTGATTATCAGTAGCCTAATAATCTGCTTTTCCTTCTTATTGATTAAATCAAGACAAATGGTTGATAAAACATTAATTAAAATCAAGAAAATTTTAAAAAAGAAAGGCTTTGTGCTTTTCTGTTTGAGGTCTGTGAGAGTTTTAAAGCAGTCTTTTTAGGGCTGCTTCAGAGCACTCATGTCCGTCGGAGAACTGTCAGGTCTGTAACATTGTTTTTTCCTCTGTGAACAAGAAAAATAATATTTTATGTTTTGTGGAGAGCCAACCCTTCCTCATCTGATTTGAGCAGTGTAACTCACATAATTACAAAAATATATTTTGCCTCCTAAAAGTCACGCATAAATGCTTATGCATCCACTAGATGTGCTGGGAATGTAGCGAGTGTGCGGCGCCGGAGGTGAGGCGTTTATTAGGCTAGTGTGAGCGCGCTGGGGCGGACACGTAACTTACATTCACAGCCTGACTCATATGAGTATTCATGTGCGGTGGCTCGCTGACTGCAACGGCTGGCTGTTTTGAACGAGACGACCCGGTTACTGTGAACGGGGAGCGCTTGATGGACATTCTGTGACGCGCGCGCAGCGTGTCTGTTCGTGTGTCTGTTAAGAGTGAGCGCTCGTGAGTGGGAGACACACACAACCTGATTTAAACGAGGTTGAACTGGCCGTGTACTATTCGACTATAACGTTCATAGTCGAATCAGACCTCTTCTGAATCGTCGAATCCTCGACTATTAGAAGACAGCTCTATGGCAAACAATAAAATAAAAAACAAATGGTCTAATCATAGACTGCAAAAATGCGCTACAGATGGCACTTTAATAACCGGAAAGTTTATTTATAATTTGTTTACAGATATTCCACGTCATGTTCAAATGTATATTCGAATATTGAATAGAAAGTAACAGCCTTAGCTCATTTTTTCTGTTCTTTTTCTGCTCATTCTCATTCTTTTTCTAAAAATCTGTTGGTTTCACAGAAGAAAACCATTTAAGGGAGAACATTAAAGAATTCATTTTTGGCTGGAAGACCCTTTAAATTGCGACCTGACTCACTGTAGTCCTTATAAAATCTGAAGACTTACCTGAAAAAGAACATGACTGTGCAAGGATCATACAACTCGTACATCTTGTTAAAATCTGGCACTTCTGTGATGTCCACAAGATAAATTACTGCAAAATTCTTCACCTGAGAAAACACTTGATATTAGGCACAGAACACACTGATAGAATAATGGTACATAAATAATAGCTCACAAACACATCTTCGTCAACAAGTACTACATATTCAGAAAATACTAACTGTTCTTAATACTAAGAAACGGTTACTTAAATACCTTCTCGGCGATGCTGTACAACACTTCATCCATTTTCATACACGTAGGGTCCCAGTCGTGGCCAAAACGTATAACAATAACACGGTCCTCCTCGGATAAAATAGCCTGGTCCACTTGCCAGCCATTGTGAAGATGAGGGAGCATGTACGACATTTTGATGGAATTTCAACACACTTCTAGAAAGACACATGCGATTGTTGTCATATGCTTTTACAAACCACACCGGGTCAATAAACCATTTAAAAGGAGCAAAATAAAAAGCAAAACTGATTTGTTTACATTCCACACGTTGAGTTCTCATTAGCAAATAGCTCCGAAGATTCTAGAAAGATTATTTAGATTACCCAAGTTAAATATTACTGTAGAAATAAAACAGAAAAAAACATTCCTCACCTTACACTTTAAATAACCTTGTTGTGTAGATTAAGTGAATGCTCCGAGTTAATTAGATGTAGAACACGGATTATTAGTTTTTAGCACTGCAACGACTACGGCGGCTGCCGAGGCTACTGACTGACAATGCATATAAACAGATATCCATATCGCCCTCTGCTGGATTGGAGAAAGCTTCGTCTTTTTTGGTTGTTATTGGCAGTTTGCAAACAAGGTGCATTGCCGCCATCTTCTGGACTGAGGCGCTTTAAATATGTTACTAAACAAAAAAAAGTAAAAAATAAAATGTTAAAACCTAAATCGTATTTGCAAGCTGAGTTTCTTTCAGAAAGATCACAGCATCCTTCATTATAGATTGTGTGCCAGGCAAACTCAATAGGTTTTATAAACTCAATCCATTTTCCGTTGCCCACTCTCATTTTTTCAGAGTACTTTCTACACGTCAAGAGTATGTTTTACATTTTCCACTTCTCCACAATGAATGCATTCTCCAGTTTGGTGTTTTTCCATTAAATTTAGTCAGCTATTTAACCCTGTAAGCATAGTTTCCTTCTGTGGTCTTAGACTACTGTTCTTTTTACCAATCATTCTTTTTGAATACTGTATAACTCCCATGTATCCTGCCACATTTTATTTAAAGTATCTTTAATGATAACTTTAATTTCTGATTTGCTAATTGGAACTTGTATATTTATGTTCTCTGCCTTCAGGAATTATTTTGCTGATTTACCTGAAAGATGGAGTCTCTCAACCAATAGTACAGGTATTATAAAGATTCAGATGTAATGTTTACATTCGTCAGATGTATTCAAAGTGTCATTCAGGAATCAGACGGAAGATTATATTATTATAATTTAGCCTTAATCATGAACAAAATATACACAGCAATGGATATCGTCTAATGTTGTCTTAAGACAAAACACTTCTTGCATGTATGTTGTTGAATGTCCTACAATATGGCAGCATGAATAATGTGTAGGCTAGCAAACACGTAAGATACGTATTCAATGAATCAATTATTCAGAAAAGTTGCAGCAATAAAGTGAAATGTTTATTTCCCCTATTTTTGTACCATAAATGGGTAGTTAACATGGAATACTTTTGGAAAGTATGTCTTGCAGCCCAAACTATGCTGAATAGTAGGCTACTTTGATATTTCATAGTTATGCATTCAGTCTTTGTGAACTTAATATAATTGAGAGTATAAATAAGAGTATGTCAGTTGAATATTAATACTTAAAAATGTAGTTTATCACACCAGTGGAATATTTAAAATCAACCTGAGAAAGAAAGAAAAAAAGGTGATTAAAAGTGGAAAATGATTGTGTCCATGGATGTTCTTTAAAATATCAATGTAGGTGTATGAATGGAAATGCATTTGATATATGTAGCCTATGTATATCTTAAGATAACACCAGACATGCATATCAGGATTTAAGACAAAGACTTTCCCATGTACATACATTTTAACCTAGATAAATAATAAAACTATGGTTATGTAAATGTCAAATACCTATATTTTACTGAACCAAAATGTATATAGGGATTCTGTATTTATGACCGAATATGTTTTAAATTTCAAGGACAATCCCACAACTGGCAGCATGAACGACGTATTAGCAAGCAAATTTACATTAATAACATTTTAGATCTTCAAAACAAGATCTATGATCGCAATAAAGTGTTCTTTACAAAAATACTAGTTTAAATAAACTAAATAATGCTTAACTATTAAATGTTGTTCTCTGATGACAAATAGGTTTGAGTTTAACAATCCCATTACTACACATGAACATACTGAAAAAAGTGAACTTGTATGTATATGCTCTAATTTATTTACACAGTTTTCATATTGTAAGCTTAGATGTTGTAATTTACTAACTGAACAGGGGAAATGAAGTTAACAAAATATCCCGATGCTTACAATCATACAATTGAAACGAACTGCAATTCAATTTCTCTCCAAAGCTCCACACTTTAGTTGTGTGGATGTCACTTAGGTAAGCAGCAATACTTAAGAGAAATGTTTTTGGCAAAACATCTAAATCAAAACAATTTGAATAACATATTTATAAAAGTATAAGGCAAGAAATTAAATTTAACAATAAAGGGAATTGATTAATAGAAATATACATGGTCTGAACGAAAAGGGAAACGTAACAATAAGCATTCCAACAAATATATAAAGAAAATGTCACAAAAAAAATAGTTTATGAGGCTGGAAAATATAAAAAGTATAATCACAAACTTTTTCAACCCTAAAACTATAAATGGGTTACAAACATCTATTTTTACATGAAATTTGCTTGAAGTGATGTCTCGGTGAAAAGTAATTAATGTAGGCTATATTTTAAAATGATTAATATGAAACAAAACATAAGCATTCACACGCATTATTTAACAACAGACAAAACACATTTTCGCTTGTTTCAACCTCTCAAGTTCTACTTGGTTAACAGTTTAACACTAGTTTTGGTGAGCATGGAACATATTTTGCATTGTTTAAAGGAACAGGTAACAGTTTACGCACCAAATAAAATTTGCATTGCAAGTCCTCCTTGTCTTTATTACTACTGTCTCCAAGCTACTCTTGAACAACCTCCATCTCTGTGTCTGTCACGGTGATCACCTTCTCGGGCTCAATCTCTGGGATGTAGAGATTATGCTTCACCTTCATCACCTCTGCCATATTGAAGCCTAAAAGTACCACAGCCTTGGTTTTCTGTATGTTCTTCATGCACCTGGTACGCTTTGAGCTAATCTGGCAAGCAACGTCAGTTTTGTTAAGGAGTAAACGGCTACTCAGGGCAACAATCTCCTTCTTGAGTGGGTAAGGCTGTGCATTAAAGTACTTATTGACAAACTCGCGTCGTTCTTCAAAGGGGCAACGCTCCATTCCAGTAGGATCCAATGCTAATTCTACAGAAGGATCGATTATTACTTCAGGTGAGGGGACCCTCATCCCAGCCAACCTATCTCGCTCGAGTTTTCTCTTCCTTGCCAACCGTTCCTCCCGCTCTCTTCTATTGGCCTCCATGGCTTCTCTGAAGGCTACTTCCAGGCGCAACTTGCTCTGCATCTCCGCTTCGGTTTCCAGTGGCTTTGTGGCAGGAACAGAGGCTTGAACTGAAGTCGGGGTTGGACCTGTGATCTGTTTTGGATGAGCTGGGTATGACACAATTGCTCGGTTTGCTCTGGGAGTAATGGCTAATCCTGAAGTCAGTTTATCACTATCCTTGAGACTCTTCGGTGCACTGCGGCATTTAGACAAGTGGACGATGATGGCCTTGGTAGTGGTCTTCCCAGTGTACACACCGCCACAGTAGAGGCATCTGTACGACGGGGTTTTAAGTATAGCATGTAGAGTGGGAACAATGAAATGCTTCTCTTTGAGGTGCATTTGATAGCATTCCTTGTTCAGAAGTTTCTCCGAGCAGAAGGGGCACTCTGTGCTGTTAGGATTGGGTGTGGGCATCTTGCAGGGTGCGGACAGCTTTCCAACAGCCTGAGGATTGTTGGGCAGCATCTTCACAAAGATCAGATCGAGGGAGCTTGTGACCAATGCAAGATTGAGTTCTTTTTCACCCATTATTAATTTAGGAGCCGTGGTTCGGATGTCGAAGTAAGGGAAAAGCAGATTCCCTGAATCATCACTATACAGTCTGTATTCACGCCTCATGAAGTCACAGTTGCTCTTTCGGTTCACATTATGCTCCACCTGGATATGGTCGACGAGCTGCTTGATGGAGTAGAAGATCCCAGAACAAAATAAGCAGTTCATGCCATGAAGCAGGTGTTCAAAGACTCCCTTTTCCGAAATCAAGATCTTGCATGTCAGGCATTTCACCGTCTTATCCGGCATCTTTTTCAAAAATGGAGCACGAGCAGCTAGACCAATCTTGGGCAATTTAGCTACCTCTTTGTGAACCTCTGGATGGGACTCGTAGATATCAGATGGGAAGAGTTCATTACAAATAGGACACGTGATCCACTTCTTGGTTTGTTTGGGGGCCGGCAATGAGCTGTTTTGTTTGTTTTGCTGAGCAGGAGGGTTGTTCTGGGATACAGGCAGCGGTGGTTTGCTGACTCCTTGGGAGTTATTTCCCTGGACCGATAGGACCTGCAAAGGCGCAAGAGTGTAGGTAGGCAAACCATCAACTTTGTTGCCAGTGGGTATCAAATGACTCAGAAGGGATTGAGAGGTTAGCATGGTGCCTCCAGATGTGGGTTGATTTAGGGGCAATCTTTGATTAGCTACAAGGGACTGAGGTGGCGGTGGCCTAACAGCGGGTACATTAAGACGTACGCCTGGTGGTAGGACAATTTGGCGGGAAACGGGTTGCAGTTGTGCCTGACTAGGTAGGCCTACTCTGACAGACATCTGATTTTGAGGAACGCCGCTCGGAGGAGGAGGAGGAGGCAAAGCAGGTCTGGTGATTTGGGTGTTCTGAAAAGCCAGAGGTACTCCAGGTCTCAGTAAACCCTTCGCCTCAGCGCTTGCAAGCTGAACCAGAGCAGAAGCTTGAGTTGGGAGAAACACCTGGCTTGTTCCTGGGGCAGCAATAACTGCAGAACCACCACTTTCTGCCCCTTTAATTCCACCAGTAGCCATCGTCACCGCTGGCGAATCTTTCATCATCAGGACAGGAGGAGGGCCTTGTGTTTTCGGTGCTAGAGCAGGGTACTGTTTCTTACTGTCAGTTTCAAAAATTAGAGCTCTGATATGCACATCCAGCTCCTTGTGCTTTTCTGAGGTTAGAAGATGATACAGCAAGTGTTCGGATGTCTCAGCTGATACGTAACACTTTTTACAGTAGAATTTCTGAGACCTGTCTCCTAGAGTCAGAAGTTCCCGCTCCGATCTCTGCCCGGCATATTTATTCAACGTGGAAGTATAGTGATAAAGAAGAACATGCTTTTTCACACTGTACAAAAGAGTATCTTGAATATGGCACCTTCGGCACTGAAATATGGTGCCGTTTACAGCCTTTGGAGGCAGCTGCGGGACAGCAGGGACTGCAGGGATTTCTAACTTTGCATCCTCAATGTGGAACAATTTAAGGTGCCTGGAGACCAATCTTGGGTGGGCTATAAACGGGCAGGAAGTACAGGCAGAAAGCTTGCACAGACGCTCTTCTTCATCATGGTCAGCGCTGAACATGGATTTTGTAGGTATGCCACGATCTTGTAGAGAACTCGCACAAGGTGCAGCACAAACCTTGTGTACGATATTCCCACTGAGGATAGAGAACAGTTGGTAAGAATTTCAGCCAGTTGTCACACAATATTCAGAAATGCTCAGTATTTAAATTGTTTTTGCTCAAGAAAAGCAAAGCACTAGGACTGTCACAAATGATTGGTAATTGAGTAATCAGTCAATTGTTTCAACGATTAATCTGATATTTATTTGTAGTAATAAAAATAGACCTAAGCCTTTGAAATTACTTAATGGGCTTAGTTCACCCAAAAATGAAATCTCTATAATTAATTACTCACCCTAATGTCTTTTGAAATCCATAAGACATCTGCCTAATACTGAGTCACCATTCTTACATAAGCACTCCACTGTGTTTACTACGTGATCAGCATAGGAGACTGACACGGAAGAGAAGAAATTGTTGAATAAAAGTCGTTATTTCTAGCACAAAAAGTATTCTCATCATTTAATAACATTAAAGGACAAGTTTGGTATTTTACAATTATTTTAAGATTGTTTCTGATTAAATAGAATGGTTAAGATTGTTTTTTTAGAAAAAATGCTGCAGTCACAAGAATTTTCGGATTCTGTGGTAGCACCCACGCACCTCTACATTGGTAGCATAGGTGCACAGGAACAATCCTTCATAAAACGCATAAAACTTTAGTTTACAAAGACGTGAAACTCATCGAAGCGGTCTGGGTGTTCACTGATATGCTCATACAGAAATCGCTGCAAAAGATGCTTTCCAACAGGTGTTTTACCATTCGTTGTAAAACTGTAGACCTATTTTTCCGAACGCCTGAAATGTACATTCTTCCGTTGAGAGCTTAAATAATAGACACTCCAGTCCAGGGGTGGCAATAATGCACCTTTGCCAATTGCAAGCAAACCACTTGTATAGTGCAACCTACGATACTACGACTGCATAAGACTACAGAAAGAATACAAACAACCCCGTTTCCGGCGCGGCGTAATACCGTACATCACAGAACATACAGTTCAGAGTTGTACAAAAACTACGACAAAACCTGTTGGAAAGCATCTTTTGCAGTGATTTTGTGTGAACATATCAGTGAACACCCCAGATCAGTCTGTGAGTTTCAAGTTTTTGTAAACTAAAGTTTTATGTGTTTTATAAAGGATTATTCCTGTGCACCTATGCTACCATTGTAGAGGTGGGGGTGCTACAACAGAATCCTAAAATTCTCGGGACAGCAGCATTTGTCTAAAAAACAATCTTAACCATTCCATTTTATCAGAAACGATCTTAAAACAGGGCTTATAATTGTAAAATATCCGAACTTGTCCTTTAAGGTTGAACCACTGTAGTCACATGGACTATTTTAACAATGTCTTTACTACCTTTCCAGGCCTTGAAAGTTGCAATGACGTCGCAGTCTATGGCTGGTTCAGAAACCTCACGGATTTTATCAAAAATATCTAGTGGTGCACAGTATATCGGCTGCCAATTTGGTCAACGTTTTACATGAGTGTCATTCTGATGTGAAAATATGGCCAATGTGAAACAGTCTGATAATCATTCAGTAATTATTATCATCAGTGTGGGGGCGGGGTTGTTTGTTTTTGCGTCACATAATGTGCTGAAGCAGGTGCTGGATGCGGCAAAAAAAAAATTCAAAGTGCCTTTGGTGAGGGAGCAACAAAGTCGACCATCTGCTCGCTCAGGGCTGCACGATCATTTTATCATTTTAGCACCAGCACCGATATTGAGATCCACTACAGTCACATCACAGGATATGCGATGTCAAGTATAGAGGGAATGCATTGCCCTCACTTTTCCCGCGGAACAACCCCCCTCAGCCTGACTGAGAGGCAAAAGATCTGCTGCATGACTCAAAAGATCTGCTGCATTTAATAGGGGAAACTGCGAAAATGCAACTAAAACGAACAATTTTTTTGTTATTTGTGTGTGTAATGATTTGTTCAAGCCCGAAGAGAACTCGATACTGATGCGCGTCTGTTCTGTGTGTAATGCAGGCAGGATTGAACGGATACTGCGTAATTGCGTTAAAGGAAAAGTTTGTTCTGTCTGTGTGTGTGTGTGTAATAATACAGGCAGGATTGTACGCATACTGTGTAATTGCGTTAACAAAATAGTTTGTTCTTGCGTTGCCGCGATGGGCAAGTGATTACACCGGTGTTGCGACTGAACACATAACACCGACTATCGTAGCAAGCCTGGAGCTCAACATTCATGTGAGAGGTCTCCTATTCAGAGATTAATTACGTCCTGTCCTGTGTCCTGTTCAAGAACAAGTTTTTGCACTTCAGTTAATGTGTAGAAGATAATGTTTACAGAATTAAATGTGTCATTTAATTAAAGTGAGTTGAGCAGTCTTATTTTGCTCATTTTTGTGATGTCTTTGAATAATATGGGGAACATGAATCGCAATATATTGAGAATCGCAATAATATTGAATCATGGCCCAAATATCGCGATAATATCGAATAGTCACATTGTTGCCAATTCCCACCCCTATATGCCATAGTATAGTTTTTAAATGTTTTTTTTTTGTGCATCCTTAGAAAATGGTCAACTAATGTGGTTGGTGGTCAGTGGAATGACCACCAACGTGGTGTGGTCAGTGGAATGCACCACATTCTGTATTTTACCAGTTACTCTGCACGGGTAAATTCCAATCAAGGATTTTTTTTAAATCGAGCACTCAAATTTTTTTGAGGAATCGTTACAGCCCTACTAAGCAAATTAATTAAATGTACCTTCTTCCTCCACCGGCCGTCAAAGCCATCAGATAAACTGCACCAGTCTGTGGCATCAAAAACATTGTCTCCTGGGTAAAATTCCTGGAGTTCCTGATAAACAAAAACGAGAGAGAACATTTCAAATGTAAACACATTTTTTAAAATAAAAGGTTATTATGATACACATGGACATGAGATTTCAGCTGTCATATAGGGCTGCACGATTAATTGGCATCGAATGTTGATATGCGCATCTAATCAGTAAGCCGGTTCCTTGATTAGTAGTAAATCCCCTTCACCTGCTTTCAGGTGGAGCGGCATTTACTACAAAGAGCCGTAACTTACTGACAAGCTGAGCCAAATCGCGTTAATATCGAGGACGTATCGCCAGCGGTATTTAATGCGATATGGCTCAGCTTGTCAGTTAACTACGGCTCTTTGTAGTAAATGCCGCGCCATCTGAAAGCAGGTGAAGGTGATTTACTGCTAATCAAGGAACCGGCTTTAATGATTAGATGCGCATAACAACATCGCGCGATTAATCGTGCAGCCCTACTGTCGATGTTTCATTTTTATTGAAATGTAGCTTATGTGAATTACAAAATAAACATACCTGGCCCAAATTAAGACATTCTTCGAGACCAAATTCTCCAAGAATGTTTTTCACTTTACGCCTTGTTCTGCGGATCTTCTCCAACCCTCTGACTGGAAACTGGTACATGGTCTTACACCTGAAAGAGAATCACTTTTGTCTCCATTCGAATGATGTCATAATTTTGAAAACCTATAGACTAATTATGCAAGACTACAATGCTCAGTGACAGATCTAGGGGTATTTCACGAAACACTTCTTAACCAATCAATTTTTGTCTGCATCACTAACTTACATCACTTTAGTTTTCAATCACATACACATAATCCAATTTTTACAGCACCATAAAACCATTTTTGGAAAAAATATCTCAACCTGAACTCTATAATTAATATTTGTATAATTAATTGTTTGATCAAGACTGGTCAGTAGTTGCTGGATATAGGAAGGGACATGTCCCTAGTTAGCATTCTTTCTAAATTCCAAGCCCTTGTAGCTTGTTACTATCAGCTTTTTGAGGAACTCTTTGGGCACCATGCGGACACCTACATCCTGACTATGGAAGTCGACATAGATATACCGCATAATGACTACAGTGTCCAAGCAATGGATCCAAATTCATCCCTTGCATAATAACAGTGTGGATTTAGTTCAACTTTACACAAAGCAAAAGAGCAGGAAAAAAAGCCTAAGATACTTTGCTGTTAAACCCTGAATAACAGTGAATCAAAATGATTAAATAGTTGCATAATCCTTTAGAAAGTAACCCCAAATATGAAATCCCACTTGAAGTATAACTAAACTAGTAGTGGTCACATGGAAACGGCATATATAGGTCATACTTAAAATTTTACATTGGTGATAAATATTTCCACTTGCATAATTAAGGAGCAAATAATTTCACAACAACATGTCATATTCAGCACCCAAAAGAACATTATGATTTGTGGTTATTTTTATCTCATGACAATTACACATAGTCTCCCTCCTATATTACTTAATGTAATGCTATTCTATAATTGCCGTTATCCTCACAGTTTATTTAAAAAAATGATTTGGAAGTGTATTTCAGGCATTTTAACTTAATTATTGAATTAGTTTGAAAAAATAGGTGTGTTGCCTGTGCACATTTGAAATATCTTGGATAATTTCACTTTTGACTGGATTCATTTCTGGAAGGGTTTTTTTCCCATTATATATAATCATCATCATACTCACTAACGAATTTGGGGAGAATTGTGCTTAATTGTAATAAAAAAAGTGCAAAGAGGCATTGCCTCTCCAACATTTTCTTTGGGAAATTTTTAAAAGTCCTATGATGTTCTTAATAGGTCATAAAGTGCTTCACATCTCAGCCTGTTGAACATGCAGTGATGATTACAATTTGATGAATTCAGTTCCACAGCAAATTATACAACACCTCTATAACGTCCTCTCAAACTTCGTATTCAAGAATGTTAGAAATCAACACGCTATTGCCCAACTACATTTAGTGAAATGGCAGATATTGTGTACGAATGCAAGACAAAATATCACATCTCAGCCATGCATCACTCAAATACCACACTTTATGACAGCATGCGTTACATTGTCATAGCATATAACGTTACAAAGCGAATATCAAATTCAAGCTGTAATAATTTATATATTGCCAGCATCAACTGCGACCGGTGACCAAACATATCCGCGCCCGCCAAAGCACACTAAATCTCGGAAACAATAGAGTCGAATGTAACTCTAAACTAGCCAAATGTAATTCACCCAGCGCCTCGCATCAGTAAAAATTCGACAGGAATGATTCCACATCGCATAACAACCGATTCCCTTCTAGAACGAGCGATTCTAAAAACGCAGTGATGTCATAAAGTAACCTCTTCAAAGCTCTCGGCTAATGGGCTTCATCGTTCTACTTCCTGATCATACCGAACCCGCAACAACTAGATGCAAAAGCTAATGTTCCCGCTGCTATCTAATTGTGAGGACATTACCTTTTTTCACCGCCACACAGACGCAGGGAGGGGATTTAGCTACTTTCACCAATCCGCGTGCTTGCCAAAACCGATGACAGAAGACGTGCAAGTGCTGTAGGATGTTGAAATAATAATTCTGCGCTCTCAACTATGCAAACCAGCAATGAAAAGTATTTATATTTTTTTTGCAAGTAGGACTCATTTATTGTGCTTGCCGTTTAGAGTCGAGAAAATGGCGCATTGAACAACTGGGAAGTGACGTCAGGGAATAATTATCATACTGTGTGACTGGCCAATCGGATTTTAGTATGCTTCAAATGGAAAAACTTTCTTATATATCACTCCTGCTGGTTTTCATGGGTAACCACTTGGAGTGGTATATACAACTTTTAAGTTGGGAACTAGTCTGGTTGTGGGTTTTTTCACTCTTTCAAATATTCATCATGATTAGGCACTTGTTTAGAAGTGTTCTGGTCATGAGGGGGCGCAGTTACTTGTAATTCACAGGCATGGCCACTAGATGGCAGCTTGAACAGACAGCTCGTTGCTAAGCAACAGCACAAGAGGGGAGGGGTTTTGTTGCTGAAGTCATATCACACCACTAGTCTTCACCCAATGGGTATTAAGTAACAAAGACATAAAAAAACGGCTTATAGCTACTTGCAATGACGGGGCATGAATTTTTGAACAGTTCACTTCTGTTTTTTGTTTCTTGACAAAAAAGTTACTTTAGACAACACATGAGCAGCCATTTTTTAAAAATGTGATCATACTTTCCGTTCGCATTTTTTAAATGTAAAATTAAGTTCCGATCTAAAAAATATTTACAAATAATGCGTTTGCGAATTTCAGCAATCGTGTTTTTTGTTTAATTCAACCTGATAACATTTCAAACAATGTTTACTATGCGTCGTACATTAGTTAAATGTTTTTTAAATCGCCGATCAAAATTTCTTTAAAAGATCTTCTAAAATCAGTGCTAATTTTGGAAATTTCTGCGATTCTATATTGTATGTGAAAAAAATTCATGTTCGATGTAGACATTTTTTAATGTTGTATAAAAAAATTCAATAATTATGGATAGATTTTCATTAAAATGTTATGTAAATTCAAGTGTCACCATTTCAATACAAAAACATTGCCCATAAATAAAACAGAATAATCAGACTTGGCTTGTGCCTCATTCTCTTCTTTTAATATGTATGAGAGCAGGAACGCGAATGTGCGAAGTTGCGTATTTCGCTGTGGACCAAAGCAGTTTGGCAAACCCTGTCTTGCTAATTCATAATGAACATTGGACCAACAATTGAACTACATGTAAATAACTGATCTCTTAACACAATATAATTTGCCATACACATTGCAAAAGACACAAATGGCCTTTATGGGTGTTGCGCAGCAGCTACTTTGCCGTGTATGTTTAGTTTCTATTTGTATTTATTGATTTTTTATTTTTATTGCCTGTGTATTCTGGTCACATATGGAAATGTTAGCCTTGTAATGACTTATATGTACAATATTTCAACAGACCGTTTTTCTTTGTTCCTCTGACAGACATGACAATAAACCACTTCACTTGACTATACTCTACTGAACAAGCAATGAGCATCATGTTTCAGAACTATGTGTTTTACACAACAGTCTTTGATTATAGTTATATAGTTAAAAGACTGGTAATTATGCATTGGTAGATAAACAATCTTTAATCTTCAGACAAATACATTCTTGAGTTTTTTTTTTAGAAATATTTTCTTATGAACTTAAAAGGCAGTTTTTCTACTAGTTTTAATACTTCTGTCATGGCCTTGATTGTTTGCATGTAAAATGTATCATTAAGATAATCATAAATCAGGATCCAAGATGTCTTACCAAAATATAGAAACACAAGTATTCAATGGATTGTATGAATGGGAAATTTATTATCAAATTGAAGTTAATTTCACACAGTGCATTCCACAAAATACAAATTACGATTATTATAATCAGTTGTTTTTAACATGTCTTTTTCTTATCTGGAGATGATCATGGACCTTCAAGATCTTTGGAAAAGTAAGATGAAACCAGTTCAGAATGTGGAATGTATAACCATTCTCCGAATACAAAAGTTGCATGGACTGTAAATACTAAATACTATGCTCCAAAGTTATGAAGAGCTAATCTGAACATGTCGTTGGTGCAGACCCATTTATTATCTACATTCTTCAGCAAGAAGACCTGCTGAAAGCCCATAACTTGGTCCTGGTCAGCCTGTGAAAATACACAAAAACAATATAAATTTTCATGATTTTTTACAGCCTACACGGCAAGACATTTACAATAATACATAACTATTTATAATTATGGTAGCTTGTTTCTGCCACTGAAAAAAAGAAATTGCAACTTTTCATCTCATAATTCTGGACTTTTATTATGTAATGTTGAAGAGCTGTTCATGTAAACTGTTCGATATGCCATGAGAGTATCGTTTGGATACAGTTTTTCGGTTTGGAAATATATATATCATCCAAGTCGATACTGAAATTTTACAATTTTGACACTTTACAATTTCGCAATTGTAAACACCTCAGATTGGCCATTGTGTTCACACACTCATCGGATACATTTGAACATCGAAGGTGTTAATCGGTTTCCAAAGCTCGGTACTTTTTAACAACTTAAATATATATACACACACACACACACACACACACACACACACACACATATATATATATATATATATATATATATATATATATATATATATAACACATGCACACACATATCTTTACATATATATAAAATAGCTAGATATTTTTTTCTCGCAATGTTTAGTTTATAATGCACAATTCTGACTTTTTTTACATATTTTCAGGAATTTGAAATATAAACTCACAATTGCAAGTTATAAAGGTCATATTCATTAATATCCTAGAGAAATGGAAGCTTCAACCGACTTTACTTTAGTGGTAACGGAATATTGAATAGAGAGCCTAAGTCCCTCCCCTTCCGGTTGAACCCCATGGGACCTTATTTTGGAAAAATATTATATGCTAGTCAATGGCGAGAGACAATAAACATTTTGATCTTGTTTGAACTGTGCCCTGAATTACACTTATAATGTGTCAATTTAAAAGACATTTTACATTTTCAAGTCAAGAAAGTCGCAGTTTGATGTAAAACTGTTGAGGTATAACACTGTAAAAATACGTAATTACAAAGACTACAAAACCAAAAGGCACACATTTGCTCTCAATGAATGAAGCTAACTTTACAGAAGCTATAACGTCTGTAATTTTTTCTATAGCCTCGCGTTATAATCTCAACGCAACGCCATCATGCCCGAGTATTTTGTTCAAGACAGCACACATATGAAACGGATCTTGCTCGTTGTTTCGCTTCCTGGGAGAATGTAGTTTATAGAGCGATTTTCACATAAAACTAAATGTTACTCTTCTGTTTTATGACATACTGCGACTTTCAGAATGATCTTTTAAATTGACAAACATCATATAATTCAGGGTACAGTTCAGACGTAATAAACAGATAAGTTGTCTCTCGCCATTGACTACTATACATTTTTTTTCCAAAACAAGGTCCCATGAGCCGTAAGCGGAGGGGAGGGACTTAGGCTCTCTATAGAGGGCGGGGTTTACTTTAGAACTCCTCCTTACATCCTTCACTCATAGCAAACTAACAGTAGGAGGGGAGTGGTTAAAGATATTCAACCCAAGCCATCAAACTGATGTCATCAGAAGGAACGGCATTCCAGAACGGTTGGTTAAGCGATTTTGGTTAAAGATTCCCACAACAAACAAGTGTATTAACTCGCATGGATTAATTGTTCACCACAAGATGTGTTACCACTTACAATGGTAAATCAAAAAAAAAAAAAAAAAAGTATGATGAATTGTAAACAAGCTCCCATATAATCACTGGTTTCAAAGGTATTAAAATGTGCCATTTTCTTTGAACAAAAACACATTAATCTTCCAATTAATCAAAATTTTGACAAACAAACAGTTGCCTGATGAAACATCTGTTTTCATAAATGCAAACTCTGATCACATCTTACTTTGAGCTGGCCCATGACCATACTCATGACACAGCTGTCTGGAGTCGGGTGATGGTCCTGAGCTGTGATAATGTGCTGAATGCTCTGAAAGGGAAGGCTCTGCAGATAGGCACATTTTGTTAAACTTAGAAAGACAACTGTGCATATGACTGGAGTAATAAAGTAACTTACAGTAAGTTTGGTCATGATTGCGGTCTTCCCTTGAAACCCCTCCCCCTCCCATGTCAAACAGGAAGCATCAGTCTAAAGGAGAAAAATATATGTCATAATCAGGCATACAAGCACAGAATGGCGTAACAGTAAGAGCTAAAGCACAAAACATATGGATTAAAACAAAATAATTCTGGTTTACTAAACTTAAACTTGTAGATAAGTTTAAGTTTAGTTTAGTCGAGATGAGGTTAAATGACAGTCATTTACTCGCATTAACTCACTTACATATAGGTCGGCGAGCTTCACGCGGTCTGAATCAAACTGCTGATAATAGTGTTGCACAAATCCGCTGCCGATTTGCTCCCAAATCGGTTTCTCTGCCATTGTTTTTAACCGTATAAAGCTCCCGCGCAAGTTTGAACAGAATATTCCACGTGTAGTCGAAGCTGCAAAAAAACAACACTGAAGATAAGCCGTTTGGTACAGTTAAACTAAAGTATAGTAATTCGTGGTTTTAGATAACATCGTGTGTAAACATTATTGCTGTAGATATTATTTTTAAACTTACATGTCCACCTCTGTGTGATGACACACTACCTGGGCTGAATAGTTTCGCGCCTTCTGGCCGGAACAAGAAGTTACCGGCAGATCTGAGATCAGCTTTTAGCCATAGACTGTAAAAACATGAATCAGTGGAATTCCGATGATGGGAAATTGGATTAATTTTTCAGTCTCATAAAATAAAGGCAGAACTGATACTTGCTGAGAATTTGAATTACGATTATACAAATGAACATAAAAATAGACATTTGTTTATTCACAATTAAAAGTGAACTACACTTTTTACAGAATGTTAAAATGTGAATTACCAAAAGTACACTAAGAATTAAAAACTGAAAATACTTCAATTATCTATCAATATTAACAAGTCAGTTAATAATATTATGAGATATAGCAAAAAACTACATTAAACACAGGAAATATACAAATAAAACATAGAGTAGTAGAGTAATATATATATATATATATATATATATATATATATATATATATATATATATATATATATATATATATATATATATATATAATATAATATATATATATATATATATATAGCTATAATTGACTGATAATTGAGCTACAATTATTTATAATAATTGACCAGGTATATTTAACAGTTATCTTGTGCATTAGTCAAAAATGATAGACAATGAATACATATGCGTGAACTACTGAATATGCATGAATATAGTAGTATATTCACTTGTCCTCGAAAGGAAATTTGTTGTGTACTTCATGTTGCTGCGTAGATATATAATAGACAGATAGACAAACAAACAAAAATAAAGAAATATCAAGATAAACACTTATTCAACTCGTGCAGAATGATCGGTACAAAAATGAATAGAAAAAGAAAATGGTTGGAGCCTGACCATAATATTTTATGTGTAAAGAACTCACCAAATAATGTTAGCTATATCGCTATTTGTTTTAATATAAATTTAAACATTTGTTTATTTTTATTGTAATAGGATTAAATTATTATAATAATTGTATAATATATTGTATTTATATCCTGCAAAATATACTTATCATGAGATTTGGTGTAAAATGATAATTTCAAGCTCAATGTACAAACAGTAAATTATTCATTATAACAAATTAGACATTCTCTAAATCATAGACACCTAAATATTATAAAAATGTCTGACAGGACTTTTAAAGGACTTTTATCATGCCATCATCAATTCTGAGATCTGAAGTTGTTCTGAGATCTCCTGCCCATTGATGATTTCATGCAGACGATTCACTCGTGCCAATACGTGCACTTAAAATATATGTTTATATTGTATAAGAGATTTTTGTTTATTTTATATATCTATACAAAATTAAACCACAGATATTTTTTTCTGGATAATATCTATCAGGCACCTAAAGGACAGCATTATTTGGCAACTGAGTTGGAGGCAGTTAACGTTACGTGTTGTTTCGCGGATGTACTTACTGTTATTGTAGAAGTTACTTGTTTAACCATGTCTGAGTCTCAAGGAGTCACTGCTTTGTGTGACAATCCTAACGAGGTGTTTTTGGATGTTTCTAAATTGCTTATTACATACGCGGACAATATTCTTAGGTAAGTGAAGTGTCCCGGAGACATTTCAGAGACAGTCCTGGGTGGAATGTTGTTATGCCTGATTACTGGAAATGACAGTCTCTTCTTTATGTATGCTGTCCATAAGACCAACATCCAACTATCTTGTTTTTTGATTTCCTATCCATCCTACATCAATCATATTAAATGCTACTTCAAAGCTAACGTTTACACATTATTTCTTCTTCCAGTTTTTGGTTTGATTTTGTGCGTGTGTGTTTGTAGGAACCCAAATGAGGATAAGTACCGATCAATCCGTATTGGAAACCCAACATTCTCCGCCAAGCTTCTACCTGTCAAAGGAGCAGTTGAATGTCTCTTTGAGATGGGATTTGAGGAGGTTGGTAATCTAAAAGCAAAAAAAGTTACCTTTATGGTTTCAAAGCATCATCACATGTGTTATGTGCTATTTTTATGTGTTGTCATTAGGCTGAAACCCACTTGGTGTTTCCGAAGTCAGCATCTGTGGAGAGGCTGAGGCAGGTGCGGGAGACTATTGCCACTGAGAGAGACCAGAGGCTTGGTACGAGCAAAGCTGCATCCAACCCACAAAGTGCCAGAGTTCCTACAAATCCTGCCCCACCACCAGTACCCGTACCCTCCTCTCCGTCTGCAGGCCCTGCGTCTGCCACTGCGGTCCCTACGCCTGCTCCCGCTGCTTTACCTTTCACTGTGAGTTTCTTTTTTTCTTCCTATTGTCTTATTTTTCATTTTATAGGATTAGAGTCCAACTTAGTTTATTTTAAAGAGATAGCTCACCCAAAAATTTTGTCATTAATTACTTTCATTCATGTTCGGGGCGAACATGTCATGTCATGTCAGCCTTGCATGGCTGCCGTCGCCGTCGGTGTATGAATGTGTGTGTGAATGGGTGATTGTGAGGCAAATTGTAAAGCGCTTTGGTGGCCATTGGGTCTATGAAAGCGCTATATAAATGCAGTCCAGTCCATGTTCGGTAACTCAACGAAGATCTTTTTGATGAAATCTAAAAGCTTTCTGACCCTCAATAGACCACCACATAACTGGCGCTTTCAAAAAAGTTAATAAAGAGGTTGTAAAACGTATCCATTTATCCATAGTCCAAATCTTCAATCCTGAAGAGACAAGATAAGCTTCTATTCACATATAAACATTGATCAGCGAATATTAACAGAAGCTCAACTGAACCTGCTTGATGCGTGAGAACCAACCTTATTGGTTCTTGCGGAAGCTCAAATGTGTTGTGCTACACGAGAATGAACCTTGTACATCGTTTTTTGTACATCAAGTGAACATGCTTGAGCGTCCATGTACCACAACTGATGTATGAGTTGATGAATGCTGTATGAATAAAAGCCTAATTTCAATCTGTTCATCATATAAAGCGGTCTCTTCAGGAAATTTAGACTAAACCACTCAATTCAAATGCATTAAAGGAGCTGTATGTAAGAAATTTATTTTGAATAATCATAAAATGGCCCTGATATATCACTAGACATTAAGAAATCATGTTCATTTCAAATATTTATATCACTGACAACAGTAGTCCAGCCAGGATGTACTCATTTAAAAAGTGTTGCAGCCCTCAACTGATGTTGTCATGTTGTGTTTTGGTCTAATGCTCCACCCTCCATCGATCTACCAATCATGAAGTCAGCAGTGTTGCAGCATCCGGGTTGACGCTCTGCTTTAGTTACCTTAGCTGCAGATACAAACGTGTCAGATAAAAAAATGTAATTTGTAATTTGGGTAATTTGTCCACAATCTGACATACGGCTCCTTTATTTTACAATCTCTTTATGAAACGTCAAAGTGATAGTTGCGTAACTGTCAAAAGAGATTTCATAAAAAAGATCTTCATTTGTGTTCCAAAGATCAATGAAAGTCTTATGGGTTTGGAACGACATGAGGGTGAGTAATTTATGACAGAATTTTAATATTTGCGTGAAATACCCCTTTAAGGATGATATCATAAACTTTCTGCACCACCAACTATAACAGCAAAATTTATAATGGGGAAAACCATATGGAAAATAAATAAATGGTTTGAAGAAATGGTTTTCTTTTTGTTTTTTGATGTATTAGTCAAGCAGCGTGACATTCTTTAGGACTATGCAGTCAAACTTCCAACATGTGATGAAATATGAGAGCCCTGAACTGCAGCAGAAGGCACTGAACTGCATACCTCATGAAGAGCTCAGGTCCAGGGCTAAAGAACGCCTGAAACAAGCCAAGGATGCAGATCCAGGTTAGCAGGACATGATATCACAACTCTGAATTAACACATACAGGTGAAACAAGAAAAATCTGAATATTGTGCAAAAGTTCATTTATTTCAGTAACTTAAAATGTGAAACTAATATATTATATAGACTCATTATGAAGTGAGATATTTCAAGCCTTTATTTGTTATAATTTGATGATTATTTGCTTACAGCTTATGAAAACCCCAAATTCAAAATTAGAATATTGTGAAAAAGTATTCATAGCTGTAAGCCATAGTTATCTAAATTATAACAAATAAGGGCTTGAAATATCTCACTTTGTATGATAAATCTATATAATATATCAGTTTCACCTTTTAAGTTGAATTACTGAAATAAATTAACTTTTGCACGATATTCTAATTTTTCAAGTTTCACCTGTATACTTGTAAACGAAATCAGATTTATTTACATTTAATTCACTTTTCATGACATTGGACCAACTTTCCTTTTTTAAATTCGAAGAAAAAAAAAATGGCTCCAAAAAAACAAAACAAAAAAACATTTACCCTTAATAATAATAAACATGTCTACCTGTTGATAGACAGGTTGTAAATCAATTGTTTTCATTTATCAAATTTTTCCCCCATTAATGCAAAGATTTCGTTTTGAACAATATTTTTAAACTGATTTATACTTGGCATGAAATAATAAAGATTCCAGTCCAGATAATCAGAAGCTGACTCTTGTTTCTGTGTTGTTTTTCACTTACAGCGTGCAGTTTATGTGAGGAGGACATGTTAGTTCTAGACCTGTTGCAGTGGTTCAAAGGGGACTTCTTTTCCTGGGTGGACAGTCTGCCATGTAGCCGGTGTGGAGGTGGAACCCAGCCTTCTGGATCCCTCCCCCCCTAAGCGATGACCTACGCTGGGATGCTGGCCGTGTAGAGAACCACTACTGTCACACATGCCAACTCCCCAATAGATTCCCAAGGTACAGCTGCTTTTTCATTCTCATCAAGAAGTTGCGCTGTTCTCTGTTAAATTAATAAATGAGCATTGAGGCATAGTTCACCAAAAATTTACTCATACTTATGTCATTGCAAACCTGTATGACTTTCTTTGCTCTGTGGAACACAAAATCATATATTTTTATGTTTATGCTGCAGACATAATTATATAGTGACATGGGACTGTTAAAGGGTTAGTTCACCCAAAAATCTGTCATTAATTACTCACCCTCACGCCGTTCCAAACCCGCAAGACTTTTGCTCACCTTCGGAACACAAATGAAGATTTTTTGATTGACTCTATTTTGACATCTACGCTCAAAATACAAAATATTAATCTCCAACGGACATTCACAAGAGCGCCACGACGCATGCGTGTTTTGTTGCATCCAGAGCAGACGTTTTTGCCCGAACACATTTTGGAGATGATTTGTAAATAAAGTGGTAAATTCAGTTTTTTTGCGCAAACAAAGCAATTCACGTCACTTCATAAAATTGAGGTTAAGCCACTGGAGTCACATGGATTACTTAAAAATGTTTTTACTTCCTTTCTGGGGCTTTGCGTAGTTGCGTAGGCCGTCAATGAAGGGACAGAAAGCTCTCAGATTTAATTTAAAAAGATCTTCATTTGTGTTCTGAAGATAAACGAAAGACTTGCGGGTTTGGACTGACATTAAATTTTTTGGCGAAAATTTTTTTTAAGCTCCAAAAAAAAAAAAACACTATAAAAACTACCTCAAATCTAGTCTAGTGGCGCTTTTCCATTACCAGTACCAGCTCGACTCCGACTCAGCTCGCGTTTCGCTCTTTTTCCAGACAGTACCACCACCAATAGTACCCGGTCGTCATAGCGACGCCTTTCGTTCCTCGTTGCCCTATCAAGCTCTCGCTGGATCCTCTCTTCGGCAACCAAACAAAGAAAAGTCTGCACCTCCTCGTTTGACCACAGCGTATTCTTACGAGTTGCCATATTAATAGTAGTAAGTTAGTAAGTAACTATCTCTGGTCAAACTATTTAAAAATGGTGGGGTTTTTCTGGATAATCCATCTGGTGTGTGCAATGATGATGCAGTGAATGGTGACGATTCTCTCTATCCAATCAGCAGTCTGCATTGTTTTCAAGTCACATTTTAGTATCGGCTCAGCTTGCCGCTATCACGCTCAGAACCTCGCCGGAGGTGACGCAAAGAAAGTACCTGAAAGCAGGTACAGGTACAACATTTACACAGTGGAAAACCAGTCGAGCTGGTACTGTATAGTGGAAAAGCGGCATATGAATCTTTATGCTGCGTTATAAGTTAGGTTTTTGTGAGGAACGGATCAGAATTCTCTAAAAACTTTTATGGCACTTTGGTATGGAAAAGAGCAATGTTATTTATGTCATTATTGCAAATTCACATTACTCTTCCTTTCTGCAGGTACAATAACCCTGAGAAGCTTCTGGAGACCAGGAGAGGGCGCTGTGGGGAATGGGCCAATTGTTTCACACTGTTCTGCCGAGCCTTAGGCCTTGAGGCACGATATATCTGGGACAGCACAGGTAGAAATCTTACAGCTTTAAGTTCTTTTTTTGTTTTTCTCTTATGGGTAAAAAGAAACATCCTGTGCTAGGAGCCTCTTTTATATAAATGTGTAAATATATGCTGCATGCCTTCCTCTCAATAACAAAATAAATGCATAACAAAAAGTGACAAAACAGAAAACAGAAAGCATCTGATCACCAACTCTCCATTCACGTTTGTTTGAATAGAGGGAATGCATGTGACGTCACCGTCAGGTCACGTGCCTGCAGTTTCTCACAGTGAGTGGCAAAAAGACTGAGCGGCTGTATATGTTTTCAGCATGAATGCCACAAAAAACAAACACAACACATATAAAGTGGGAAAGAGCTTTGCGATTGACTGTACAACTAGATTTGACAAAAAATCGGAGGTATAATTTTATAGACTGCTATAGAAAGAGGAGCAAATGGATCGCTGCAATTCACAGAAATTCCAGTCGGCAAAAGGTGGATCTGCAGTTATACATTTTGTGTCAATATGCTGAATTTAGCTGTAAAACCATACCCATATATTTTGTATTGTTAAATATATATTAACAACTCATCAATTAAATATTTATCATTGCATATTCTGCATTATTGGATGTTTCTTAATAAACACTGACGAAAAAAAAAAGTTTTATGGCTGGACGATATGATGATATATACAGTAGGTTATATATAACACTGATATAAGTGATCACCCAGATTTAAACCTATATTGTATTTATATAAAGCGTTCACAGGCAAATTTGCTTTATGTTTAGCATCTATATTGCTTTTATTTCCCCGGCGTCGAAATCAGGCAAAGATAAATGTCAGGCAACACGATTCCCGGCTGCATGTCAATATCCATGGACCTCTGGATCTTTAGTTAGTTGTAAGGAACACTATATTGAGTCCAACATTTAGTTTAAATTGATAAAATTGTTTGTTTTAGTCGCATTTTCGCAGTTTCCCCTATTAAATCCAGTCACGCAGCAGATCTTTTGCCACTCAGTCAGGCTGAGGGGGCTTGTTCCGGCGGAAAGTGACGTCAATGCATTCCCTCTATAGCATTTTATACAAAAGCTTTAAAGCAAGCCGCTTACAGTATTAAATATGAAAAAACAATGTCAGTGTCGTTTTCAATTAGAATTACAGCTATTGAAATCCCGAAACGAACTCCAAATGAACATCATTTTGACCGGATTAGTTTGAAATGAAGTCATATCAGTTAATTCTTCGATTTTGCTTGAAATACTGACTATCTGGTCCTTTACTGTACCACAATGATATAATTTGGGAATAGAATCACAAAGTTTTGTCCTGCTTTTAGATCACGTGTGGACAGAGGTGTATTCTCAGTCACAGCATCGCTGGCTACACTGTGACTCTTGTGAGAACACATGTGATAAACCCCTCCTGTATGAAGTCGGATGGGGAAGAAACTCTCCTACATCCTGGGCTTCTCTAAGGACCAGGTTGTGGATGTGACGTGGAGGTACTCCTGTAAACACCCAGAGGTCCTTTCCAGACGCACACAGGTTCAGGAGACATGGCTGCTTCAGTACGATTAACAAGCTCAACGTTGCGGTCAGTTTCTCATTTTCATCACGTCACCCAAATACAGCTCTTTTCACTATTGCCTTGAAAAAATGTATCTGACTGTCACTGTTTACAACTCCATACCTGTAGAGGCAGCAGTCTCTAGGAGAAGAGAGGAAGAAGCAGTTGTTGCAAAGACTGTTGGTGGAGCTGGTAGAGTTTATTTCTCCCAAGACTTCTACATCTGGAGAGCTGGGCGGTCGGGTCTCAGGTTCTCAGGCTTGGAGAGCAGCTCGAGGGGAGACTGGTACAAGCAACTCTAAAGGGTGAGATGCTCAACTGGAAAACAGTGTGTTATGTAAGCAATAAGGTACGAGAGGCTGTTGTTTGCAACTCCTTCAGCCGTTACTTATTCACGATACAGCACTTGCCTCGAGTATCTTATTGCTTTTATAAAACGGTTGCCACACAATATTAAAGTAAAAAACAATATTAGTGCAACTTTCTTGAAGTAAAATCACTAAAAGCCTACCTTCCGCTGGAAAAAATAGTCCATGAGCGTGAACAGCAACAACGTTCCAATGTGTAAAATGCATGAAAGCTCAAATAAAAACAACATAGAACCGCAGTGTTGCGCAGCGATCAATAGAACCGTTGGGTGAAGCGGTCGTAGCCGTGTTTTATCGTGAATAAAGCACAGCTCTTGACCAATCAGAATCAAGGATTCGAACTAACCGTTTTATAATACTGGTTATGCCATAGCCTCTATGCACGATCGCATCCGAGTTTGTCTCAGCACGCCCAGTTACTTCCGGTGCTGCGTCTGTATATGGTCAGAAGCCGGTTTTGCGTTAGGTGTAGATCGTGTCAAATTACACTTGCTGTTTATAAAAACGTCCTGCGGTTAACGTGAACGACATTAACAACACTGTGAGGCATTTAGCTGTCACACAAGAGTGAAAAAGAGAAGTTATTTAAATTATATATTTCGAGCTACATCAACAACTTTGAGGGTTAGTATTCTCTCATATCGTACGAAATTCAACTAGCGAATCAGCGTTTCTATAATCGTTGCCTCCGTTTCTGAGAAAATGGATTTTATTCAAGTTTTGCCTCTATACACTTGGCCTGCAGAATGCGCTTCCGAAAGTAGAGACGCCGACTGAGATTGTTTCGGACACACGTCAGCAGGGTTCGTGCATAGAGGCTATTGGAGTGATTTCAATAAATAATAGACAGAGACACATACACACACATGGTAAATTACCTTGCCTTAGTTTTAATGTGTTTCCTCCCAGAATGCACAGGAATGTGTCTTCATTCCTTCCGAATCTGAGAAGCAAAACAAGTTTTTTCACATTTGCTACAACATGACCAAAGACTGTTACTTCAGACTGAGCAATGGCCAAGAGACTATCCCAGGATGGCAGAAAGGTGCTTGGAGGGCAGAAAATATTTTCCGGAAAGAAGAGCAAGACTGGCAGATGGTTTGTTTCTTTCAGTGGTTTATTTATTTTTTCAATAACCAATATTAGTGATTATCTATTTTTCTGATTTGAATTTAATGATGTAATTTGATGTTCAATTGTATTACTTTGTTGTTTATCTTGATTATTATATTTTATATTTATTTTTGATTTTGTTTAATATTAACCTAGTCGCATTATTGTTCAATTGTACACTCAAAATTCAAAAATTTGGCAAATAGATTTATTATTCAGTTCCATTCAAAAGTTTTTGAAAGAAGTCTATTAAACTTGCTCACCAAGACTGTATTTATCTAATCAAAAATACAGTAATATTGTGAAATATTATTACAATTTAAAAGATCTGTTTGGTGCTCAACTAACATTTCTTATTCTTACAATAGAATTTGGTTTTGCAGCTTAATATTTTACCATGATAAATCCTCAGGATTCTTTGAAACGGATAAATCTTTTGTAACAATATAAATATCTTTACTGTCACTTTTGATCAATTTAACACATATTTGCTTAATAAAAGTATTAATTTATTTTAAGAAAGAAAAAAAATCGTGCGGACCCCAGACTTTGAATGGTAGTGCATAGGCCATTACATTAAAATAATGATTGACCTACTTGTTGGCCTTTGTATCATATTAGCCAATGTCCTAAATAACACATTTACTATCTGTTTTAAAGCATTTAAATGCAGTACTTACTGTGCTGACTCTGTGGTTCTAGGTGTATTTGGCACGGACAGAGGGCTCTCCCTTTGCAAGGATAAGCTGGAAATTTAACTGCGCTCCAGTAGGGATGAAGATCAAGTCCACTTCAGTCCGAGCCTTAAGCCAGACCTTCCATTCAGGCAGCGTGCGTTGGAGTTTGCACTCCGCCGAGACCACCATAGAGTTCCCTGGAGGTATTAGTCTTGCTGCTTGATGCATCAGCTCTGTGCTTTGTGTATTAGATTAAATCACAGCTCTCTGCTTCAAGAGCTGAATTGGTTTTTAAATGTAACATCCAATTAAGCTTGATTATAATATCAGTAATGGGTTTTATTTTCACAGATGGTGAACTGCACTCCTCTTCAACACTGTCTGGAGGCGAAGAGCTGATTGTGGAGGCGGAGCTCACAGGAGGAGAGGGTGACGTGTCGTGGCAACACACTCAGCTCTTCAGACAGAGTTTAAAAGACACAGAGAAAGTTCTATTTGAAATTGTGGTTGAAATGGAAGAGCCTTGATGAGAGATAAGCATGTACATATCTATCTCATCTGCATGTCTTCTTAATCCGCGCCATGGATGTTCTCTTTTATTTGTTGTCTGACTAGCCAGAGATATATCTGGCTAGTGGATGACTCTAGATAACAATGGCTAGCTGGTCGGTTCTGCAAATTGAACTAATGTCAAATAAATGTGATTTTAGATGTGACCAAATTTGGAAATGTATAATTCGGCTTTGTTCTTACACAATCATTTATTTTTGAGATTCAGGCATTGCTGTTGGACATTTTTTTAAATAGACTGTAAATCATCCTTTCCTGCTCATAACTGTAATGATATGAGCATTCAATTATGTAATTCTTCAGTTGTACGTAAACCTTTTACTACACTATAATTTATTGCTTAATATAATTAGACTGCTTAATACTGCTTTTGTGTTTTTTCTTCTCAATCTCTAGTTTATAAAAACTTTTTTTTTCCTTTTCTTTTTTATTCAAATTCAGTTTGAATGGAAAATCTAGTAGCACAGTGAGTAACATTCAGTAAATCATCTATAATATTATTAAAATCTAGTTTGGCAAACAATTAGAAATGCAATAATAATATGGAGAAAAGAATTTCAGAGCAGGGTAAACTGTCACTTATTGACGAGCACTGCACAAACTGACAGCTGTTGTGGATGTTATACTTAATATTAGGGTTGGGTATCGAGAATTGAGTATCGACTTGGAACCGGGACTAACTTTTAGTTTTTCCCGGAATCGTTCAAAAGTTTATATTTCGATTCCTAGTTTTGATATTCACGCTCGGTCGACTCGGAAGAAGAAACCGCTGAACAACACCAACGAAGAAGCGTCTGACCGGAAGTGTTGGCATAACCGTGTGAGTAGCTTACGTCGGATCCAGAGACGATGTTACATTTGGATTGATATTGCAAAGCAAGGGTGATGAGCTATGTATTAATACAATTGTATGTCTAGCCAAATTCTTCATTCATAAGTGTAGAGTTGTGAAATCATCTCCCAAAACTACATTTGTAGTTTTCTTAAATGAATTTAAACTGTATATAAAATCCTTAAATTTTGAAAGATCCTAAGGCACAAAAAATATATGATACCCTAAAACTCTTCCCAACTGAGATAAATGGTTGAACAAAGACTGCATTCACCCCTTATTTGTCATGTATGTTATATCATAATTTCTACCATTTATTTTTTTTATTTTTATGTTTATTTTCCTTACAAATACCCTTTTTGTACTTAGACTTCATTTATTTTCTTGTTGTATGAAGTGCTGCTCCCTCTGGCTAAATTTTCTCTGTATTCTGTATTAGAAAAATGAAGTTATGCAGCCATGTTTGTTTGTAAATCTTAAAATTGCAATAAAAAAAATAAATAAAAAAAAAGTAAAAAAAAAGAGTAGCTTACGTCAGCGGTCCAAAGTGTGGCTTCACTTTTCTAAAAATAACGAAATCTCAGCACAATGCAACATTTGTGACAAAAGGAGTATTTGTGACAGAAGTATTTCCTTCAGAAAGACCATTGGTTAGCAAGGTTAGCTAAACTTTTTTTGACCCTGCCCCTTAAAAGAATTCGGAATCGAGAATTGTTAGGAACCGGAATCGAAACAAGGAATCGAAATCAGAATCGTTCAAACTCAAACGATACCCAACCTTACTTAAATATAATGGTGCGTTCAGGTGTTATGGCAATTATGGCAAATACCAAAAAGCCAACATAGAAAATGCACATGAACACCCTCCCATGTGGTAATTTCCACTGGGCAGCTCGTACAATATTTTGATGCACGAGTTGCCGAGATGAGATAACCTTTTCAAAATGGCGGAGAGCAACGCGCGAGTTGTGAATGGTAAAAATATGTATGTTCCATAGCACATGAACGCATCATAATTCTTGGAATCTGACTTGGCCAATCAGATTAAAGGATTGGAACTGGGCCATATATCTGCCTCTATATGCCATAACTGATTCTTAAGACTTCATTAGTCTTGTCAATCACAAGCCTCGCCCAAATCATAGCGGAATTATTCCTTTACAATTCAAAGGTCAAATTAATGTATTTTCCGAGCTGATAATGTAGTGTTAAACGTATGCAAATGGTTTAAAAAAAAATGGCTCCACAGTAAACTTAATTTTTGCAAGCCATGCTCGTTTTCCCTTTTCAGTCTTTGGCATTAAATGTAAGGAGAATGGTGCTGTATTCGGACATTCTTTGGTGGTGCTCAATTGACGTTTTCAGAAACTTCTTCAGTTTATTGCGGTTGTCGGCTGCCACAACAACAGCAATAAACTGAAGAAATTTTCAGTAACATTTTTTGTACTTTTCAAAGTTTCTGTTTAATTCATTTAGTAAATTTTTCTACCTAGAATCCATCATGGCGGCACTCATCGTTTGATTACATATGGTGGAGAACGCACATGCAGCCGATCATTGCTGCAAAATAAACTAATAATAAATCAATAAATAAAAGCTGGCATTACTGATTTGAAATTATTTTATTATTTATTGTCTTGTAGAGAGACTAAACACAAGCACGGCTATGTAGGAAACAGGTTTCCTGGATGAGTAATAAACTTCCTTTACTTGGCTTTATAGTATTGGAAACACTGTTAAGCTACATAATGATATGCTGGACCAGCAAATTCTGCACAAATCAAGAAACTCCAGTCTGTTGACTCATTTTCAATTAAAATATATACAGACAAATGCATTTTCTGCTTAATAACATACCCAAATTGGTCAACCAACAAAAAATGTCATCCGAATACTAACAGGTGTAATAACCCAAGTAGATGATTGTGAATTTTCTTTCTTTTCTTTGATTTAACGTAAAAACGTTAACGTTTAACGTTTGATTCTACGTAAAAAAAGTGCAAGAACACAAAAAGATGTGCAGTTAGTGCAACATTACTCTCTACTGAAACAGTCCAACACAAAAGTAGACATTTCTTTCACATTAGTTGCTCTAAAAATGTAATCATTCTATAAAATATGCTTTAAAAGCAAAAAAAGTATTTATAAGACATACAAAATATGTCTTTCAAAGCAAAGGTACAAAGACCTTAAAATAGCTTTATCCCCCCATTTCCCCAAATGTAGTACAAAGCTCATCTCTTCTTAAGTATTTAAAAGTACAAATATTTTAGAAAACAACAATAGTACGAGTCATTGCACGTGTCATCTTTACATACAGATGCTGTACGTTCTCATTAGCATATTAAGACTGTATTTGTCACTGCACAGGGAATGCTCCTCTTACGCCAATCACGTACACGCTCTGGTAAAGACCGCAAATGTGCGGGTTTCTGATTAGGAATATTCATCGTATGAATACTAGTATTTATCAACATTTCTTTAAGTTTGATAATAAATAAGTGCTGTTTGAAGGTACAACATTAGAGTAATTTTTCTTGGTTGGTGCTATATAAAATATACAGTTTTTCATAAAATCGATCTATATAAACAGATTTTCACTATTATATACACACACTAGCATGACCACATGCACGCCGAATGCATACAGCCGTACTGCATACCGTAAAATTGTTCCTCGATTTTGCCAGAAGGAATTTAAGACAAGAAAGAGACTTTTTCCACACGTGGTGGTCATGCGGATATTCACTCGCATCAAACACCTGCATTTCAGACAACCCTCCTTTTGACGCAAAACAATGAGGGAGTTCTATATGATAAATGTTGAGAAAAAGAGGTAGAGAAAAGGGAGGGGCAAGAGGGAAAGAGACTACTTGCGACCCTTTGCTGGATTACTTCTCGATGAGGCCCGCCTCTTTGATCTTGGTGTAGAAGAATTTCTCTAGTAGGTTGGCACATTTGTAGTATTCGCTTTCGGGAGGGTTGTACTCTCGACAGTTAGTGAAGATCCTCTGCATGTCGGCCATGAACAGCTTCCGTGTGGTGTAATAACGACTCTTCAGGCGCTCGCTCATCGTCTTCAAGTCTACAATGCACAATAACATTCATTCAATTAGGGGTGGGCAATACGTCCAAAATCATTTATCCTGATTTTTTATGTTTTTAAAAAACAAGTCTCTTCTGCTCACCAAGTCTGCAATTTTTTTATAAATACACAAAAAACAGTAATATTGTGAAATATTATGACAATTTAAAATGACTTTTCTATGTTAATATATATTAAAATGTAATTTATTCCTCTAAAAAAAGCTGAATTTTCAGCATCATTACTCCAGTCTTCAGTGTCACATGATCCTTCACAAATCACTCTAATATGATGATTTTATGCTCCAAAAACATGTATGATTATTATCCATGTTGAAAACAGTTTTTTACATTTTTATTTCAGGATTCTTTGATGAATAGAAAGTTCAAAAGAACAGCATTTATCTGAAATGGAAAGCTTTTGTTACATTAAACACTACCCTTTAAAAAGTTTGGGGTCAGTAAGAATTTGTATTTTATTTTTGGGGAAAATAAATAAGAAATCAATACTTCTATTCATCAAGGATGAGTTACATTGATCAAAAGTTACAGTAAAGACATTTATAATGTTAGAAAAGATTCTAATTAAATAAATGCTGTTCTTTGAACTTTCTATTCATCAAAGAATCCTGAAATAAAATTGTAAAAAACTGTTTTCCACATGGATAATAATCATACATGTTTTTGGAGCATAAAATCATCATATTAGAGTGATTTGTGAAGGATCATGTGACACTGAAGACTGGAGTAATGATGCTGAAAATTCAGCTTTTTTTCAGAGGAATAAATTACATTTTAATATATATTAACATAAAGTCATTTTAAATTGTCATAATATTTCACAATATTACTGTCTTTTTGGTGTATTTTTTTATAAAAAACATTGCAGCCTTGGTGAGCAGAAGAGACTTCTTTTAAAAACATAAAACATCTTACCGACTCTTAAACTTTTGACCATTAGAGTGAGTATATATATATATATATATATATATATACACACACACATATATATATATATATATATATATATATATATATATGAGTATTTTTAATTCACAATGACTATATTGTTCTTTTTGCTTTAACTAAGGTTTTTATGATATAAATTTTATAAATCTAACAAGTAAAAAAAAACAAGCTTACTGCAGACAAGAAAACAATGATAAAATGGGAAAATAATTCTAAGCAATAGGACAATAAAACCAAAGACACAAATGAAATAGAAATATTACAAATTGTATAAAGTAATCAAATGTACGATTGTAATAGTATGTACACGTATACATTTATTTTTATTACAGCTACAAAAGTGATTCAGTCAAAATCTAATTTATTTTATTGTTTGATTAACATTAATGACAGATGGCAGCAGGTAAATTAGGCTGCTGTCACTTTAAGACATTATGCACTGATCTAATATGCTGTTACACATGCACTTTCTTTCTTATATGTTTGCTTTCAGAGTTAAGACAAATGACTGTGTTTACAAGGATACTCTCAAAGAGTTTCAGGTGTGTGCGTCACTTAGACATACCGAAATGAGTTTTCTTTTACACTTGAATGGTTTAAAATCCCTTGATTTTAAACCACAAGGATTAAAAGTGCATTCAAATGATACATTTTTGCGATAGTGCAGCACGGCGACATCATGTGAGCGTGTAATCGCTACAGAGACGATAATCCAAAATTTATGCTGGTTTATCATGTCAACCGGTATATCGTCCCCACCCTTACTCTAATTCATTATACGCTCAAAAGTAAGTGTAAAGTCCAGTGTGTATAAGAGATATTTGCGTACCCATAGGGAATCGGATGACTTGGTAATAACCAGGTGCCTCGTTCTTCTTTACAGGCTCCATGAAGGGCCATGCATTCTGGTGTGACTAAGAGGTACAATACATATTCCTCATTAGCCATTTATGTTCTTTCATAATTATTGTGTTTGTAACGTCAAGCCAAGCAGATATACATTACCTTGACCTGCTGTAAGATGTTCTTTATGGTGGTGTACAACTGGTCAGGATCCTTCAGCTCTTTGCTGTGAAAAATGAAACAAAAATCGAAACATACTTTCAAAACCAGTTCCATAAGATTTGTTTAGATGTGACTAATAGATACACACTCACCTCTTCCCTAAAGGCTTCCACCCTGTCTCACCTGTCCAAAGACAGAAGTAAATTAAATGTATTATTTATATATATATATATATATATATATATATATATTCTTTATTTATATATTCAGTAATATTTACAGTAATATTTACAATAATATTTCAAATAAGTATTCTTTGAATTTTAATTAAAAAGATAATACAATTTTTATATATATATATATATATATATATATATATATATATATATATATATATATATATATATATATATATATATATATATATATATATATATATATATATATATACACACACACACTTAAAAAAGTTTAAGATTCGGTAAGATTTTATGTTTTTAAAAGAAGTCTCTTCTGCTCACCAAAGCTGCAATTTTTTTATAAAAAATACACAAAACACAGTAATATTGTGAAACAATGTGATTATGACAATTTAAAATGACTTTTTTTATGTTAATATATATTAAAATGTAATTTATTCCTCTGAAAAAAATTACTCCGGTCTTCAGTGTCGCATGATCCTTCACAAATCACTCTAATATGATGATTTTATGCTCCAAAAACATGTATGATTATTATCCATGTTGAAAACAGTTTTTTACATTTTTATTTCAGGAATTCTTTGATGAATAGAAAGTTCAAAGAACAGCATTTATTTAATTAGAATCTTTTCTAACATTATAAATGTCTTTACTGTAACTTTTGATCAATGTAACTCATCCTTGATGAATAGAAGTATTGATTTCTTATTTATTTCCCCAAAAATAAAATACAAATTCTCACTGACCCCAAACTTTTTAAAGGGAAGTGTTTAATGTAACAAAAGCTTTCCATTTCAGATAAAAGCTGTTCTTTTGACCTTTCTATTCATCAAAGAATCCTGAAATAAAAATGTAAAAAACTGTTTTCAACATGGATAATAATCATACATGTTTTTGGAGCATAAAATCATCATATTAGAGTGATTTGTGAAGGATCATGTGACACTGAAGACTGGAGTAATGATGCTGAAAATTCAGCTTTTTTTCAGAGGAATAAATGACATTTTAATATAAATTAACAAATAAAGTCATTTTAAATTGTCATAATATTTCACAATATTACTGTGTTTTTTGTGTATTTTGTATCAAAAAATTGCAGCCTTGGTGAGCAGAAGAGACATATATACATATATATACATATATATACATATATACATATATACATATATATATATATATATATAATAAATAAAAGAGAGACATACGGATTCTGGAATGCTCTCAATTGCAATCTGGCGAACTCCCTCCTTAAAACAGGATAGGCCAGGGTAGACTTTACGAATCTGTGCTTGCTTGCGCTCTATAAGCTTCTTAATGATCTGAGAGAGAGGATGAGAAAGAAATAGTATGGTCAAATTCATGATTCTGTTATGTAAATAACCTCTTTGACATATCAGATCTCATCCTCACTCACACACACACACACCTCTTTCTGTTTCTTGATGATGACGGAGAACTCAGTGTAAGGGATGCAGGGGTTCAGTTCACAGCCCATGAGCGTGGCCCCCTCATAGTCTTTAATGTAGCCCACATACTTAGACTTCGGCACTTTAATATCTTTAGAGAATCCCTGACATGAAACAAGAGTAACAAAAATAAGGATATGGACATACTTAAAGCGACACCACCCAAAAATGAAAATGTTGTTCCAACCAATCATTGTTTTCTTCTTCTTCTTATTATTATTATTATAAAATACCACTGTACTATCTTGATGGACAAACTTTTATTAATAATTGACCAGCTCTCTAAAACAAGTAATAGACCTTATTCGCAAATACCGGAAGTAGCTAACCGCGGCCATATTGTTGACATGACATCTGTCCTGCTGCCCTTAGCAGCGCGCAGTTTTGAGTTGAGGGGGAACTTCATCTCATTGGTATCAAGAGAAGATAAGCTTGATTGGTGTGTGGACCCACATCAAAATTAAATAATAGCATTAAGTAAAGATCCATCCTTATTGCCAGCCGTAACCTATCTGGATATTTATAATCTCGATCATACAGTATCCGTATAACATACAAACTACAATTTACCTCAACAAGGCAACATGAACGACACTCGTCTCATTCGTGGAGGTGGAAAAACAAGTGCTTTGTAACATGCAAGATTTGTTGTATTAAAATGTAAGCGCAAAAGAAAAGGCATGAGAGTCAGTTGTTTTTGACAATTTTAAGTTTTCATTAAAAAGTTTTGTGATTTTGATATAAGTACATGGTTACATATTTGACCACTTGCTTGAGCAACTTAATATATAGAAGTAATGCATGGACTTATGCTTAGTTTTGAAATAATGAGTATGTGTTAATAAAAATAGTGAGTAAGTTACTGGGGTGTTTGTGGTAACGTTACAGTTAAGGCCATTGCACACCAAGTACGAAATTTTCGGATGCGTTTTTTCGTGTTCGTCAGCCTAAAAATTTGTCACGCATAGAAACCTTGCACACCAAGTCCGATGCGTATTTATTAAACCTTTGCGGGAAAAACGCAAAAATACAAAATGGATTCGTCAAGCAGTGAGGATGATTTTGTTGCCCTCTCTCTATTGAAAAGAGAAGAAAGAGAAAATATTACGTCCATCCAATCCTGAAATTGCGCCGAGAGGAAGGAGAGTTTCACCTCCTTATCAAGGAGTTGCGAATGTATCGCTAGCGATTCAAAATTTACTTCAGAATGTCAGTGGGACAGTTTGATGCTTTGCTAGCGATTCTGGAGCCACATATTAAAAACAAGAACACCAATTTCCGTGAACCAATCGATTCTGAACAGAGATCTGGCAGTATGTCTAAGGTATGGACACGAACAAACACACACACACACACACACGCACCCGCGCGCGGCCAGGTTGAAGCGCTGGGCAGACAAAACAACTAGGCTGTTATTGTGCCCAAATAATACATTAGTTATCGAATTGGCTGCTCAATCACATCTTATTCGATCCTAAACTTCTATCTGATTGAAAGGGGAGGTTTATTAATTTCATAATCCTATATAGAGAAGAGAACATAAACACTTCGAATTGAAAACCGAAACTGAAAGCACGGCGCATATGTGCAATGATTTGAGACCGAGCTCCCCCGGCCCTGAATTGTCAAAAGACCTCTCAAAATGCTGGCTCTGGATGTGAAAAACGCAGAAAATCGAACCCGATCTGATTAATTTTATGACGGACGAAAGTTTCGGAGGCGGTGTGCAAGCATGATTGACATAACGTGAGGTTGAATTTTTTTTTTAACGTGCGAACATTTCAGATGCAAATTTCGGACTCGGCCTTTACAGTCGGACTCGGCCTTTTGCAATGGCCTTTACTAGGGGTGCGCCGATCCGATATTCGGTATCGGTATTAGTCCGATACTGGCCAAAATCACTGGATCGGATATTGTATGAATCGCGGGAGTATATTCCGATCCGATACGACCACGGACCTAGTCCTAAACTGTCAAACAAATGCTTAACAACACCTCAGAGACATGCCGTAAAGAGAGATGAGCAACATGCGTCACGCTGCAGCTGCACGCAGGGTCGCCAGATTTTCACAACAAAACCCGCCCAATTGCATTTTAAAACGTAGCCAATCGCGTTTCCAGGTGTGAGAGGGAGCGCGGACTTGGCAACACTGGCGTCACGTGAACAGTAGCTAGAACGAGACTGAGTAAAGGTGCGTTCCATTCGACAGGATCCCTACGCAGTGTTCACTGCTCCCTACTCCCTGAACACGGTATATCAGTTGAAGTGGACTTCACTGACTTCCCGTGAAGTGATGTATTGATGTTCCCTTATTCCCTATGCCGTTTGCAGTGCCCTTCGAACTGAACATGTTCGTTCCCTTCGAATAGGAATCTCACTTCAGATGGTGAAATACCCTGTGAAGTCCACTTCGCAGTCCTTTTACGGTTCAATGGAACGCACCTTAAGGTGCGACCTGTCAGCAATTATCATGTCAGCTGTGTGGAGTTATATTTTAAAAAGTGTGCATTTTGTTTTGTGAGTCTCCGCAACGGCGATAGATTGGACCGCGTCCGAGTGAAGATTGTGCGCGCGCCACAAGAGAACACTGAATCCGTGCAACTGATAGCAGCGGCAACGAGCGCTCAGCTTGATTTAAAAAAACAAACACATTTTAGCGCTAGGTCTAACTATGTTAATTAATGCTCTGTTAAATGGAGATGTTTTATTTATTTGTATTACATCTGTGCCTCATAATGTTTCAAAAGTGGTGGGGGGCAATATCGATCCTGAGAAAAAGTGGCTGGGACATGTCGCACCCTCAAATTACACCTATGATCCCCAGATGTTACATGTGAAAAACTTTAGAGCTTGGACTGTCTACCCAAAATGTGTTTTCCCTTTATCAGGTGTAATGGCCAAGTAGAGTTTAATTTGTGAGTGCCTTATTGTACTATTCTGTTCTATTGTACATTTTATAATGGAGATACCATTATTTTTATGGTAGATTATACTTATATAAGTTATGACTAGGCTACATAGAGTTTTGTGTTACATCCAGTATTTGGCATTGGAATTATATATATTTTTTATTTGCACAGTTGGACTTTAAATTTAATTAATTGAATGGTGCTGAATAATTAAAAATGCTGCTACAAGTTCTGTTTAAAAATTATTTTAATAAAAATTAAGCAGCAGTAGATGTTGTGGGCTACGTATTTCCTTTAGGGGAGTAGAACATTTATTGCACTATTTGAGCATGATGCTTTTTAGATGGCTAGGTTAATCACAGTGCATCCTCCTGACAAACGTGTTATTAACAGCTTAATTAAGAGGAAGAGGGATACTCAAGTTTGTGGTATCGGTATCGGACATGAAAAAGTGGTATCGAGCCACCCCTAGCCTTTACAGTCAACGGATCAGTTATGCACTGCAAACGCAGCATATTTAAAGCACTTGCGTCCTGCTTCTGTGCCGTATACACACCGCACACGCATTGCACACAGATTTTGTGTGAAACCTGTGGTAAAATGATAGGGACAGACTTTTCTGTGAGGAGTTGGCTGAAAGTTTAGCCTATTCATCCCTAGCTAGTCTCTCCTGCGCTGTCTCAACCCTGTCTCCTTCCCTTCACGTTTTCTGACAGTCGGAATCTCATCGCATAAAAACTAACTCTGGTGTTCTTATTGCTGTTGTTAGAACAGCTGTGTATTACACAACACCATCACGCTGTTTTAAAAAAAAAACATTGATAATATCATGGATAATCCCAACACTACCTCGCTTGTCCATTGACACACTGACAGTTTCCGTGGTTTCTATGTCAACAAAATGGCCGCGCAAACACTGATGACGCAGATCGAATAAGGTCTATAGAACACTAACCTGCTTCTTGAAGTAGCCAATAGCGTATTCATCAGCGTAGGTGAGAAAGTTGAGAATTTCATGCTTGATGTGATACTCCTTCAGATGGTTCATGAGGTGAGTCCCATAACCCTTAAACAGCAATTAAATTAATACGGATCAAGCTAGGAATGAGTAAGGAAGCAGGAATGACAAATAATAATGGAAAAGCATTACCATAATTATAAGAGAACACACCTTGACTTGTTCGTTGGAGGTGACAGCACAGAACACAATCTCAGTGAAGCCCTGAGTTGGAAACATCCGGAAGCAGATTCCCCCAATTACACGGCCATCTTTAATTAGAGAAAGAGTCTTGTGCTTCCTGTGTAAAGAGGAAATAGATTGACTCATAACAATGTTATGCTATCAATTCACAGGAAGCAATAGGTTAACATTAAACAAATGCAATTTAACCCTAAACCACAACAAAGTTAAAATGTCAGAAAATCACCAGTTTAAAGGTACCCCTAATAATATAGTGTCATATAGCTGTTTGTGAATGTAAAAGGTTTGCTAAGTGCATGATAAATGTAATTATTGCCTCCCAAAGGAAAAAACTAAACAATTTGGAACTGCCTCAAACAGTCGGTATTCCAATTCCAGTCCATACTTCCTGAACAAACCTATTTTGGTTTGTAACAGATTTGCATAATGGCAGCCTATGGTCTTTATTTGCTGCAGATGAACAACATCTAATTTGACCTTTCCTCAAACACTGTAGTTGTAGCGGAGGCCTGAAAGAGATTGATTTGTGTTGTCGACATGTCAGGAAGATGCTGTTTTCTAGCCTGAAGTAGCAGAGCCTGGTATTACCAGGCTAGCTGTTTTCTGCATTGCAAAAGCAAATCCACTTTGCATGCACTTCCAAAGGATGAGGATAAGGATGCAATGTGCATGGGACAGCAAGTGTTTTTTGCTTGTTTCAGCCCAATGCTATCATTTTCACGTCCTGCACCACATTGTATAATTGGCAAATGCAATTGCCCTGTTGGCTGGTCTGGAAACTAGGTGTTCGGGCGCATTGTTGGCGTGCTGCTATTTTCAGGCAACTGAAATAGACAGCGCTATTGACCAACAAAAACCTGGTCTAAAGTCAGTGGTGCAGTATTTTTTTGTTATTTAAAGGGCACATTTATAATATGCACCTATATAGCAGCCAACGCACGCACCAACACACATACACTAAATCATTCATTACTTATTACACCCACAGGGACGTGTGCAGCAACACACAAACATGCCAAATATTAAAAATAAAAGGATTACAATGTAAATGATAAGTATTGTGTACATAAAGATATGGTGGAATCCAGCTTGTCCCGTAGATGGTCTGCTTGCACACTTTAAACCTGCGCACAAGCAGATCCATTTCCTCTTTGGAGAAACGCTCAGTCTTTTTCCGCTTGCAAAGTCTGCCATGTAAATAACAATACACCATCGCGCAAGTGCAACTAGCTTTTAAAGGGAATGGGAGAGGAGACTCTGATTGGTTTATTCGACGTTACGCCCAAAACACACCCATTACTCATTAAAGCCCCATTCACACCGCCAGCGACACGCAGCGACAAAGCGACAAGATCCGAATTCATTTCAATGGAGCGCTGGCGACATCCGGCGACACGAGCTGACAGTGACCGTTGGCGCACAGAATGTGGGCGTGTCGAGAGACAAGCGACAAAAGTTGAGAATTTAACTTTATGCAAATCAGATTTTCGCGAGCGACAACCAATAGGAAAGAAGACTGTCTTTCAGTGGAGCTCACGTCACCGTCTCGAGTGCAGGGAAGACAGAAAGAAAGAGTTTGAGGACGATTTCACTGTTTAATATGATTTTACTGTAACCACATACATGGATAATAAAATGATGCATGGAAAAGAAACTGTCGACAGTCTCAGTGAGTTTAATGCATACATTTTAACGTTATAGTTCGAGTCTTTTAATTTTATGATGCACGTTTAGCACTGCTGCAGTTCATTTTGCAATTTCCCCTGCATTACGTTGACGATTAGGCACAAGAAAATTGATTATTTGTCAAATTCGAATGGCGTTTTTATAATTTGTGCCAGTATGAGTGAGTTTAATTTGTTCATTGGTCGATCATTGATCTAGTAAATGATTTAATCCACTGAACACTGCTGTGGTAATATAAAAACACTCTCCCAACAGCATACAGTTTCTTTTTAGCCTTAAAAGTCATTTATTCCCAGTCAAATTAAAATTATATAGTTGTATATATCACTTGTGATGGTATTTTGTATAGATATGGCCAGACGTGCAGTCTACCAATAACATCAGAGCGACAGCACTACGAACGCCCACAAGCGACATCACAGTACAGAGCCTAGCGACACACAGCGACAAAATCGCTGGCGGTGTGAACGGGGCTTTAGAGAATAGGGTCAAGCCCTCTAGTCTAGACCATGCGCCTACCATTTTTCGTGTCGTTAAACTAGCAAAAGTGGATTCTGACGCCCTAAATGGCAATGCACTTGCACCGTGCGCTTTAGACCATGCGCTTAGATCGTTAAAATAGGGCCCATTGAATTGATACAGTAAAACCGATGGCATAGTTACTGTTAGCATCACTGTGTATCAAGTGCTGAAGAAGCCTCTTAATCTGAAATTCAAATATTGTAGGGGCGTTTCGTTTCTGGTACACACTGCAAGTGGTAGACCAATCACAACAGACTGGGCCATCTGACCAATCAGAGCAAAGTAAGCTCTCAGAAAGCAGTGTTTTAGAGAGACCAATTCCTTTATCAAATCGTTTTTAGAAACCAACCGAAGAGGTGATAGCCTCGTGAGACCATCCTGATCTCGCGAGCTTTCAAGGTTTCACTCGCAGATCAGTCTGGATACTTTCCGTTAAAGAAAATTTGGGAGCAGTTCACCAAAGTAACGTCCAATCAGCGTTGGCTTTGAGGTGGGTTGAGGTGTGACGCAACGAGAAGCGCGACAGTCCTCAGTCCAGAGTCACATGGCGGCTTCAGCGGATGAAACTAGCATCAGCGTGGCTATCGAGCAAGTTTTATCGGAAATACGATAATTTATCGGAGTATTTCCTCACTGGAAGAAGAGCAAAACACTGCTCTGGAGGCTTTTCTCAGAGGAAAAGATGTTTTTGCTCTTCTCCCGACTGGTTTCGGCAAGAGTTGCTATGATTGGTTGATTTGGCCCGTCTATCACCAACATAGGCCAATCAGCTAACCAGTATTTTCGCCCCTTTCCAAAACTACTTCAATGGAAGAGTTTCCAGATGGATATGCGGAGCAAATCCATCTGGCGGAGTCAGGTTAAAGAGGTGATGCAGCAGTGTATATTATGAGAAAATTAAAGTGTTTTTGAACTTGTAAACCTATTATAGAAGACCTCCAAAACTTAAATATTGAAATACTTCACAACAGACTTGTTTTTATAAGCATCAGACAAAGGTGTTTAGTACCAACATACGGGTCAAATACGAGGCGTGTGATGTATTCTTTAGGCATGCGCGGCAGCTGATGCGAGAAGACGTTCTGCAGGCCAACGAGCCACATGAGGATCTTCTTATTGGGCTTTTGGTTGAGGGAGTTTCCGATGACATGGAACTCAATGACGCCGCGCCTCTCCTCTAATCGAGCAGCTTCATCACGTGCAGAATGAGCTGAGAGAAGACTGGTCTGAGAGAAAGAGATACAGTTTAACACTTTGAGAACGAGCACTGCCATATGTCAGATAGAAAATACATCAGACACACTCTGTTGTACCTCTGGTCCCAGCATGGCAGTAGGGTCTATAATGGTGGACATGACTTCATTAATTAATTCCACAGGAATGTCACCAACCACACTGAGGTCGTTTGCAGTCCTCATGAGATAACGGCTCAGAAGGCTTTCGCTTCTCTCCACCTACATATGTGCATAAAGTCAAATCTATTAAGATATTCATATTTCAGTGGTCATTGTGATGGCCAAGAAACACTCTTCACAGACCCTCTAATCTGATTCAAGAGGATTTAGCAACTTTACTACATTAAATATCTGCAGTACATATAGATTTAGAACATGATGAAGTATGATATTCTATATTATCATATAAATAATGATGTAAGGATATTTAAATTCATGGATTAAATGGGTAATAATAAATTATAAAGTAATGATAAAATCATATAAAGTGTTAGTATTATTAATTATAACTAAATGAATGGATTATATTTATTTAAAGCATCAAAATGAATAGATCATTTTAAGTAATTATTTAAACCATTTAAAAAGATGTATTTTATTTGAGATTTTATTTGTTTACCTGCATGTCACTATCATCAGAGAACCTGTGAACATGCAAATGAGTTAAATTATTCTAATATATCAATAAAATACCAGGGTTTTTATATATATATATATACAGCTATGGAAAAAATGCCACTGCCAATAGCAGTTGCTCTGGATTTATTATTATATTATAAATAATAAATCCAGAGCAACTGCTGATTTGGCAGTGGCTCTTAATTTTTTCATACTGTATATATATATATATATATATATATATATATAGTAAAACTGTAATTGTTCAGTAATTGTTTTCAATTAGAAAATATTTTTAAAAAGTAATTTATTCCCAAAGCTGAACTTTCAGTATTTTTTTTGGTGGCTTTGAATATATTTTTGAAACAATCTCAAAAACGATTTCTTATTAAGTTTTAGATTTTTTTTTTTAAATAGTGATCGTGAAAAAGTGAAAAAGTGTTTTTGCATTATAATTACAGCCTAACATTGAATTAGAAAGAGAAGCTTGTGTTGCTATAAGCAAATTTTATACCCATTTTTTCCAGAATTTGTATCAAAAATGCAATTCATTCAATTATAACACTTTATGTAGAATAATATTTAAAAAAATGTGTGAAAAAAAATTGGTGAAGTTTTGTGTTTGTCAATTTTCCATTCATTTCCTATGGTGGTCATTTTTGACTGAAGACCAAAATTGTGACAAATTTTTTTATGACCACTTAGCGTACTCAGATCATGAACTCAATTTTTTTGTGTTCACGTCCCTAATGCCAGAAATGTCACCATGTTTCGTAACATTCTCAATTAAGCTGTGATTTTTAAAAATTCAAAACAGATTTTTTGTCTTCTGAATTTATTGGTGTGTACGTGTATAAAAGTGTGTTTGTATGTGTGAACTTTTTGCACTCTTGATGTTGTACAGTGTCACCCCTTTACTGCGGTGTACTTTCTTTTAGAATCGTGGCTGATTTGTAGATTGTAAAGATAAAAATTCAGTGCATGTTTGTGTAAATTTCCCATTCATTTCATATGGGTTGGTCATTTTTGACCAGAAGACCACGGGTGTGACTATTTTTTTTACAACCACTTAGCATGCTCGGATCATGACTTCAATTTTTTTTGTATTCACACACCAAATGCCAGAAAATTCACCAAGTATCATAACCTTTTGATAAAGATGTGATTTTTAAATTCAAAACATTATTATTAGAAATTATTCGGTCATATGTGACCGAGGACCATCAGAGGGTTAATGTACATTTCAGGTCTTCTTTTGTGTTTTAATACAGTAAAACTGTGCAATTTGGAATAAATGACTTTTTAATCATATTTTCAAATAGAAAACTTTTATTTTAAATTGAAGTAATTGTTTTCAATTTGAAAATATTTTTAAAATGTAATTTATTCACAAAGCTTAATTGTCAGCAGTCTTCAGTGTCACATGATCCTTCAGAAATCATTCTAATATGCTGATTTGGTGTTTAAGAAACATTTCTTATGATCAACAACATTGAAAATAGTTGTGATACTTAATATCTTTTAGGAACCCATGATACTTTTTTGGGGGATTCTTTGATGAATTGAAGGTTCAAAAAGAAAGCCGGTTCAAAAGAACAAAGTAAAAGTCTTTACTGTCACTTTTCACTTGATCAATTTAATGCATCCTTGCTGAATAAAAGTATACTTTTATTTAGCAAACTTTTAAACAGTGTAGATTTATCATCAAGACTACATAAATGGCAAAGTGATTTTCTCTAATTTATAAATCACACAATAAATTAAATTCTATTAAATAAATTGATACCTGGATTGGGCTCCAGAACGGATGCTACTTTCCGGGCCGGGCTTAAGCTGCCTCCTCCAGCCGGCTCCACTGGGGCAGGACTACTGCTATAGTACAGGGGGCGGGTCACGGGTGGAGCACTGATCACTGTACCAATCAGAGAAGAGAAACCTTTGTTTACAGTCATGCCACATAATGACTGAATAAAGTTAACTCATAACATAGCTAATCACCTGTGGGAATCTGTCCACCTGATAAACCAACCATGAAGTTTTCACTCCAAATGGGCGAATTATGACTGATAAACCTCCTCTTCCAGCATAGACAAAAACCTAAGCACAACACACACACACATTCACATACACACAAAATCAACATATTAAGCCCAAAGTATACATCATATTTCAGGCCAAGTGAAGGTGCAGCGATGGATTCTTGAATGCTGCTTTAAAGGGATACTCCCCAGAGTTAAACAGTCAAGTTTTACCATTTTCCAATGCATTCAGCCGATTTTCTGATATTTAGAAAGAAATTTAGTCTCATTGACTTCCATAGTATAGTTTTTTTCCTACTATGGAAGTCAATGAAACCAGAATACCTGATTCCTAATATTCTTCTAAATATCAGACAATCAGCTGAATGGATTCGAAAATGGTAAAACTCAACTGTTTAACTCAGGGGAAGTTGTAAATTTCCAAAAAAGTGGAGTATCCCTTTAATGTATATCCTTTGAGTGGTTGTTAATCCAGCTATTAATCAATATTCATCCTTGTAAATTTCAAAAGATTTGAATGACTTCTTCAAGCTTATGAGGTTTACATGTCAGTTCACTGAAACATGCTCTCTCTTTCTGTTAAAACCAATATTTACTCTTCTAGCCGACCCTGCCAGCCTAGGTCACTAGGGGTCACTCATGCCTGTTGCCTTTATGATAATTCTCAGTTAAAACGTTTACTTTACTTATCTGCAATAAGGAATAATGATGAATATTGTCTGAGCCTCTTACTGAGAGAAAGGACATCTTATCAATATGTTTTGGGAAAGTTTCCTGGTCAGAAGTTATGTAAACAAATAATGACATGCAGGGGAGATGATCTGCCATCTGGCAAGACAATTGGAACCTAGAAATTGGTGACTCAGTGGGTCACTTTGCGCCTAAACCAGGATTTGACTGATGTCCTGATAATCAATGGAGATATTCTTCCGAGGAACAGCCCATATGTGGAATTGTTTTAAGTTTATCTGTGCCTTAACCCAGCAAACAAATTTAGGTTCTGGGAACGTTCGAGTTTTTGGTTCTTAGACGTTCCTAGAACTTTCCCTTAAGGTTAAGGGAACGTTCCCGGAACATTCTCCTTACGTTATAAAAATGGAACCTAAAAATAACCTACATGGAACGTTCCTATAACGTTCTTGTTTGGTTCCCAAAAAATAACCTCATGGGACCATTCGGGAACATTAGGGGAACGTTCTGTGTTTGCTGGGAACCAATCAGGATAATTTTACCTGACAAGATGACATAGCTTAGTGGGAGTATAATTGCTGCTGTAATGAGTGTGTATGCAGAGCGAGTGTTGAAGCTGATGAAACTGCAAATTATTTTTCAGTAAAATGTTCTTTCCTTGATTGCATCTCTGACTCCTGGTCCTCATTCATCCTATCTGGTCATCCTAACTGTAAATTCCCCTACAAAAGAAAGCTAGTAGTATACTGGAGACGAAATTTGCGTCAAGCGCACTTTACGTGAACCCTCGCGTACGAGTAAAAACCAAAGGCTTTATTTCTGTCTATGTTGTTGTGTGCTTACTTGGGGAAATGTGTGAGAATGAGTGTGCGTTTCTCAGGCGGTAGTTTGTCTTTCTCCTGTCGGGCCTGTTCCAGCAGCTGTTTCCTCATTACAGTGAACACAGAGCGCAGAAAAGTGCGTCCGAAAATCTGTGTGGCCTCATACCGAGGAAGACTGTCACAGAACTGTGGCACATTACAATAACACAGCCACCTGCAACACAAACACACAAGAAGACCGGAAATGTACATTAACCCTCTGATGGTCCTTGGTCACATCGGACCGAATAATTTTTAATAATAATGTTTTGAATTTAAAAATCTCATCTTTATCAAAAGGTTATGATACTTGGTGAATTTTCTGGCATTTGGTGTGTGAATACAAAAAGAATTGAGGTCATGATCCGAGCATGCTAAGTGGTTGTAAAAAAAAAAAGTCACACTCGTGGTCTTTGGTCAAAAATGACCGACCCATAGGAAATGAATGGGAAATTTACAAAAACAAACACAAACATTCACTGAATTTTTATCTTTACAATCTACAAATCGGCCACGATTCTAAAAGAAAGTACACCGCAGTAAAGGGGTGACACTCTACAACATCAAGAGTGCAAAAAGTTCACACATACAAACACACTTTTAACACGTACACACCAATAAATTCAGATTACAAAAAATCTGTTTTGAATTTTTTAAAATCACAGCTTAATCAGAATGTTACGAAACATGGTGACATTTCTGGCATTAGGGATGTGAACACAAAAAAAAATTGAGTTCATGATCTGAGTACGCTAAGTGGTCATAAAAAAATTTGTCACAATTTTGGTCTTCAGTCAAAAATGACCCCCATAGGAAATGAATGGAAAATTGACAAACAAAAATTCACCAATTTTTTTTTCACACATTTTTTTAAATATTATTCTACATAAAGTGTTATAATTGAATGAATTGCATTTTTGAAAAAAAAAAAATGGGTATAAAATTTGCTTATAGCAACACAAGCTTCTCTTTCTAATCCAATGTTAGGCTGTAATTATAATGCAAAAACGAACACTTTTTCATTTTTTCACGATCACTATTTAAAAAAAATCTAAAACTTAATAAGAAATCGTTTTTGAGATTGTTTCAAATATATATTCAAATCCGTAAAAAGAAAAAAAAGTAAATGTGTTCATAAACAGCTGGGGAATTCACATGCCTCTCCATAGAGAGCTGTACATGCCATCTAATGTTTACACCATGGTTCTATGCTTTTTCTCTAGACTGTAACCAGATGGTGCTAATTTTCTTCAAAAAATATTTTTCTGAAGGCTTAGACTCTATATTAAACTAAAATACTGCATTAATAATTTAAAAAAAATATATATTTTTCCATGGCAAAAATAGACCATAAATATTGCATAAATATTAATAAATTCAATCAAATTGTCTCAAAATAGTAAATTAAAAAGAATAAATATTATAGAACAAAAAAAAATTGCATTGGTTTATACTGGGATGGAGGAAGTTTTATTTTTAGGTGTCCGGTCACTTCTGACTGGGAAGGCCCAGGATGTGACTCCTAAATTAGAGTTCTCAACGGGTCGTAGTTCGGCCCGACAAAACCCGACGGGACCCGCGGGTTCGGGCCGGGTTCGGGTCTGAAAATATAAGCAAATGACTCGGGTCGGGTCGGACCTCGGGCTTAATCTTTTCCACCCAGTAAAAAAACAAACAAATTATTATAATCATCGCTGCTGTTCACCGTAAAGAAAGTCTGGCTGCTGCGTGCAAAGTCCATCGCGGGTGGCTGGCAGAGAGGAGAACACGCCTCAGTCTATCCACTGTGGACGCACTGATCTTCCTCCACGATGCCTATTATAAGCATATGATTATGTTTGTAGGCTAGGTCTATTTTGTTTCAAAACTCGTAGCCCGCCTGCTGGTTTCAAAACGCGGTCGGAAGACTAGGAAAAGGAAAAGAGAATCTGACTGCGTGAGAAACCTGACAGGAGTCCCGCTCTCGTGTCGAGCTTTATACTCATTGGCGCGAGCTCAAAAGCAGCACTGGATGCAACGGTGATGCTGACCTGGCGATCTTGTTGATGGACTAGTAAGTCAACCTTTCTAAGTTTGTGCTCATTTTATTTTGTGATTTCACCGGAATGAATAGACGCTGCAACGGCAATAGACTGTACTAGAACGCGTGCGCGTCCGAGTCGGGCCGCGTGCCGGGTTCGGGCGGATAATTCATGTTGATGTGTCGGGTTACATCGGGTCGGGCTTCAAAAGCCACGGGCCAGGTCGGGTCGGGTAATAATTTTCAGGCCCGTTGAGAACTCTATCCTAAATGAAGAGGTTTAAAGTCACCATGAAATCAAAATTGGCCAAAATATGTTTGATGGATTATTACAGTATTATTGTAAATGAATTATCCATGCACATCTTAGAGGGTGGGCAACCTGTCACTAACATGAGATCACACCAATAGTGAATCAAAACCATCCAACGATCCAAAACAATTCCAGATGGACAAAATCAAGTCCCTACATTTTTTCTAGTTTGAAACGCCGGTTCACTCAGATATACATCACAATATGCAAAAAAAAAAAAAAAAAAAAAAAAGACTATCACAACTTCTGTTTCATGCTGACTTTAAGAAATAGGGCCAATTGTTATTTTGTTATTTATTGTTATCTTTAAATGACAATAAAATGTGAAACAGAAGAGAAAAATAATTTTCTTTTCCCTTATGGAAAATTAGACCCTCCTCTCTGTGGTTCGGTTATCGTAAACTAAAAAAATAATCAGTCACCTGGTGTAATCTGACTTTGTAACCAGCTACGTCATCATCCGGTGCTCTTTGCCGTCTTTGAGAGGGCGTCTCTAGCTGCCAGTAGTTGATCTGGTTCAGGAACATCTTTGCGAGCTCCACAATTGTTTGCCTCTCCTTACAGGGTAGGTGGCTAAACTTGTACTGCACAAAGTTGTTCACACCCTGCAACAAAAACATTATGAAAAAACATCTGTCTGACACCAACAGCAAGGATGTCAGGATGCGTCTGTAGGGTTGATGGGTATCTCACAGACTCGTCACATGCACTACAAGTACACTGCCTACAAATTAAGAAAACAGAGCTGTAGTTAAAGGGGACCTATTATGCCCTTTTTCAAAATCTTTATCTCTTTTGGGTCTACTAAAATAGGTATTTGTGATTGATTTTTTAAAATAATTGTTTTCATATATTTTATATCTCTCATTACAGTCTGTCAGTAACACCCTGTTTAGTTTCTGCCTCTATGAAGCTCAATGTTCAATGTGTTCTGATTGGTTGGCTGGAACAGTGTGTTGTGACTGGCCAACTTCTTTGAGTGTATTTCAGAAAAATGACACCCTCTTACCACAACTGTAAGTTGTGTAAGTACTAACTCAGCTAGGCCTTTTTTTTGCATATGCCTTGGGCGGGAATTATTTAAATGAGGAATACTTTCATGTGTTCGTTCCTGGAAGAAAACCAAATACTACAATCGAAGGTGTTTCAGGGAGTTCCTAAACATTGTTTACTTATATAGAGAATCTATACTCAATTTAGTGGACTTTGTAAATTGTCAGACCTTGCTCAAACAGCAACATTACACACATACAAAAAATTTAAATATAAAAAAAGGATAATCGGACCCCTTTTAGAAAAAAAACTGTTGTTGAGCTCATATGCGGTATACATATCTATCTGCACCTTCACACTTCTTAACTTTCTCATGCTGATATTGTTCTTGATATGATGTTTGAATATGATGGTGAAGAAAAATGTATTACTATTTAATGCTATTTAGCAAAGATGTCACCAAATATGAAACAATAAATATTCAATGCTGTTCAAAGCATACCTGTTCAATGCTTGGTTTTTCAAAAGGTGGGCTTTCCAGAGCTTCCACCACTGGCCTTCCCATCTGCAGGATGCATTTCCGGAGCAACTAAGATATTTTCCACACACAAAAAAAAGAATGTTAGGTAAATTGGATTAATAGTAGCAAAAAAAGAATGTACATTTATATAAATGTTCACAACCATTCAAATATTTAGGGTCACTAAGATTATTTTTATCCTTTAAAAAAATTAATATGTTTATTCAGCACCTAACAAAAGGGAATAAATTGAAAACATGTATAGTGACAATATCATCATTTCCTATTTTAAGTAAATGTTCTTCTTTTGAAGTTTTATTCATCAAATGATTCTGAAAAATTTTATATATATATATATACACACACACACACACACACACACACACATACCGGTCAAAAGTTTAAGGTCGGTAAGATTTTTTATGTTTTTAAAAGAAGTCTCTTCTGCTCACCAAGGCTGCAATTTTTGGATAAAAAATACACAAAAAACACAGTAATATTGTGAAATATTCTGACAATTTAAAATGACTTTTTATGTTAATATATATTAAAATGTAATTTATTCCTCTGAAAAAAAGCTGAATTTTCAGCATCAGTTACTCCAGTCTTCAGTGTCACAGGATCCTTCACAAATCACTCTAATATAATGATTTTATGCTCCAAAAGCATCCATGTTGAAAACAGTTTTTTACATTTTTATTTCAGGATACTTTGATGAATAGAAAGTTCAAAAGAACAGTTTTTATCTGAAATGGAAAGCTTTTGTTACATTAAACACTACCCTTTAAAAAGTTTGGGGTCAGTAAGAATTTGTATTTTATTTTTGGGGGGAAATAAGTAAGAAATCAATACTTCTATTCATCAAGGATGAATTACATTGATCAAAAGTTACAGTAAAGACATTTATAATGTTAGAAAAGATTCTAATTAAATAAAAGCTGTTCTTTTGAACTTTCTATTCATCAAAGAATCCTGAAATAAAAATGTAAAAACTGTTTTCAACATGGATAATAATCATACATGTTTTCGGAGCATAAAATCATCATATTAGAGTGATTTGTGAAGGATCATGTGACACTGAAGACTGGAGTAATGATGCTGAAAATTCAGCCTTTTTTCAGAGGAATAAATGACATTTTAATATATATTAACATAAAAAAGTCATTATAAATTGTCATAATATTTCACAATATTGCTGTGTTTTTTGTGTATTTTTTTATAAAAAAATTGCAGCCTTGGTGAGCAGAAGAGACTTCTTTAAAAACATAAAAAATCGTACCGAATCTTAAACTTTTGACCGGTAGTGCATGTATATATATATATATATACGGTTTATTACGGTTAGATATATGCGGATTATTACGGTTTGCATAAAACAGTTCATGCAACTATTTTCAACATTGATAAGAAATGTTTCTTGAGCACCAAATCAGTATATTATAATGATTTCTGAAGGACCAAATTCAGCTTAGCAATCACAGGAATGAATGACATTTCAAAACATCTTAGGAAAACACATTTTAAATTTTGATTTTAATATTTCACAATATTACTTTTTCCTAGATTTTTTAAACAAATAAATACAGCCTTGGTGAGCATAAGAGGCTTTGAACTTGTGAATTATATTCATTGTAATACATAAACAGATAAGTGTCACCATTTCATTCAGTGATCAATATTTATAATATTTCCAAAACAGAATCATGCATGGTTGCACCACATGCGACAACCCAGAAAACTCACTTTGAAGAGAGAGAAGTAAACTTGTTTAGTGTCAGGATCCTCCTCTTTATGGACACATGTGTACAAATACTCTACATCCAGTACGATTCCAAGCAATCTGTTCACCTCCTCCTCTGACACATTCTCCAGGTGTGTCACATGGTCACCTGGGCCAGAAACACAAATAAATGAAAGAAGCCTTACAAATGATGTGGCTGAAACATGAAACTGTTGACTAGAAGTAATTAAAAAATATATATATATATATATATATATATATATATATATATATCTCTATTACGTAGTTTGTGTAAACTGTAAGTAGTGTAAAAACACACTATCGCTTAAACATTATAACACTAAAAATCAATTTCTCTATGGATGACAGAAAAGGGATTTTATCTTCCTGAAATCTACTGTTGTTTTCTATTATTACACAAGCAGCCGTTACCGAGGGCGTGGCTGCAGCTTCTGCACGGCTCCATTAAGTTAACAGTGATTGGCTGCTCAGCCCTGGGCGGTGTTGGAGGGGGAGGAGTTGGTGGTGGATTTTGACTCTTCCAGCCATTACATTTACAAGCTCCTTCAGCCTGTTGGAGGACAAAACAGAGCAGTCAAAATATGAGACACTTAAATTACTACATTAGGAATAAGTTCACACTAACAAACCGTAAAGCAATTACAACCTGTATTGAAAAACTGCATTGAAACCAACAGAATCTAGCATACCATATTTAAAGAAAAATAATTCAAACTTGATTTTATTATTTTATGCATTAATCCAAAAACCTTAAAGGGATAGTTCAATTCTGTCATTATTTACTTAACCTCAAGTTGTTATATAGATATAAAAATGTATTTGTTCTGCTGAATGGTTTTTTGAATGGGGTTGGTTAAATGGCTGAAACATGGTGTGGGATGAACAGAAGCTCAAAACACTTTCACGTTTTATTCTATGACATAACATACATCAATATTACCCTACTTGTGATTTTTTGAAGCTGTTACGTGTCTTGCAAAAGCTGGTTGCTAACAAGTGCCTAAATGGGACTACAGAGACTGTCTCTTTTTCATCCTTGATATGCTTATAATTGTACTCTACTATTCTAGACTATTCTAACTCAATCTTTCTGGGAAAATGTTTTTTTTAGATACAAACTGAAAGAGGTGGCGAAAGCTTGTGTTCATGTGATAATTATCTTGATATATATATACACTCACCTAAAGGATTATTAGGAACACCATACTAATACTGTGTTCGACCCTCTTTCGCATTCAGAACTGCCTTAATTATAAGTGGCATTTCAACAAGGTGCTGAAAGCATTCTTTAGAAATGTTGGCCCATATTGATAGTATAGCATCTTGCAGTTGATGGAGATTTGTGGGATGCACATCCATGGCACGAAGCTCCCGTTCCACCACATCCCAAAGATGCTCTATTGGGTTGAGATCTGGTGACCGTGGGGGCCATTTTAGTACAGTGAACTCATTGTCATGTTCAAGAAACCAATTTGAAATGATTCGAGCTTTGTGACATCCTGCTGGAAGTAGCCATCAGAGGATGGGTACATGGTGGCATGGTCAGAAACAATGCTCTGGTAGGCCGTGGCATTTAAACGATGCCCAATTGGCACTAAGGGGCCTAAAGTGTGCCAAGAAAACATCCCCCACACCATTACACCACCACCAGCAGCCTGCACAGTGGTAACAAGGCATGATGGATTCATGTTCTCATTCTATTTATGCCAAATTCTGACTCTACCATCTGAATGTCTCAACAGAAATCGAGTCTCATCAGACCAGGCAACATTTTTCTAGTCTTCAACTGTCCAATTTTGGTGAGCTCTTGCAAATTGTAGCCTCTTTTTCCTATTTGTAGTGGAGATGAGTGGTACCCGGTGGGGTCTTTTTCTGTTGTAGGTAGCCCATCCACCTCAAGGTTGTGCATGTTGTGGCTTCACAAATGCTTTGCTGCATACCTTGATTGTAACGAGTGGTTATTTCAGTCAAAGTTGCTCTTCTATCAGCTTGAATCAGTTCGGCCCATTCTCCTCTGACCTCTAGCATCAACAAGGCATTTTCTCTCACAGGACTGCCACATACTGGATGTTTTTCCCATTTCACACCATTCTTTGTAAACCCTAAAAATGGTTGTGTGTGAAAATCCCAGTAACTGAGTAGAATGTGAAATAGTCAGATTGGCCTGTCTGGCACCAACAACCATGCCACGCTAAAAATTGCTTAAATCACCTTGACATTCAGTTTGGAGTTCAGGAGATTTTCTTGACCAGGACCACACCCCAAAATGCATTGAAGAAACTGCCATGTGATTGGTTGATTAGATAATTTCATTAATGAAAAATTAAACAGGTGTTTCTAATAATCCTTTAGGTGAGTGAATGTGTGAGGGCACAAATAATTCCATTAATAATAAATACTGCAATATTCCAGAAAAAACAAGAGTTGTCCATTTTTATTCATGGTGATTTTAAATTAATTTTAATGCAAAGAAAATGATGAAAATGATAAATGAAAGGCAAACTATAGTACTAAAATTAAATACAGACATTTATGGATTAGTAGGGGTGTAACGATACACAAAACTGACGGTTCGGTTTTCCCACGGTTTTGACGTTCTCGGTTCGGTTTAGAAAGCTAAAATGGCTTTTTTTGCTTTTTTTTTAAACAGTGGTTTAATGAAAAAAAATGGTCTTTGTCTTTAAATTAATTAAATTACAATTAAACATTTCACAAGGATTAAAAAAAAATCTGCTAATGCTGTAAACTATATAGGGAGCCGCACATTACTAAAACATTAAAGGTTGTAGCCTAGACTTTTAACCTAAATTCAGATGCTATTTATAGGTATGTGGACATTTCAATAAATAGCGGCCGCCATTGTGTTCCAAATCTCTGTGCCGGATTTTCCCGAATCATTTTGAGCGGGTCTCCTAAAATGCGCTGTTTTCATGACTCGCTGTGGGAATCCTTGATTATTTTTAGCCAATCACATCATTAGGGGTTTCGACTGCACATTTGTTTTTATTTTTTTGTAGTCAGGCTGCATTTTCCTCCTGAAAGGCGATTTCAAACAATACGGAAGAATTAAACTGTCACGAAATTATTTTTACCCCCTTTTTTGGACACTCTCCAGAGGAAGGTAGACATGAAGAACATATGTTTGTGGTGTGCTGTACAAAATTTCGTGGCCATTTAAACTCCCTCACTTTTTTTATGACTACCGACACTGAACGTTACCTGTAGAAAAGCTGTCAAAATGCAGCGCGTTGTGTAGGCTACACTCAACTTTTGTGTGGTCTCCTCCACTTTCTTTCCTCCACCAGCGTTAGTATTGTTAACTCTATATTTTTACACAACTGGAAATAGCATGACTCAACCAAAATCCATCTTTTAAATTAAGGATATATAATTTTCCTTGGATCGTTGTTTTCCATTCAATTATTTGTATTTTCAACAACTGCTCGTCAGAAAAATACTATAAAAGATAGGCCAAATCAGTCTTTATGTGTGTTAAAATCAAGTAAAAATCCAAATAACTATATGAAACCCACGTTAGATCCAAATAACTATATGAAACCCATCTCCACAGAAAATGTCATTAAGATATCTTGAATATTGAGAATGTTATGAGCCTTTTTGTGAAAAACAACTTGTTTTCGGTCACACTAAATTCTATTGTTTTCACCTTAGAAATGAGACAAAAATAGGTGCTGATTACTGAACTATAAAATGTTGTAACTTTCTTCATACTTGACATATTTACTTTTTTCTTTTTATTTTGTAAAGGGGGTACCCAGGTCTTTCCACACATGCTATCCATTTGTCTATTTGTTGAGTTTTAATTTTTTGTCCACATACCTACTATTTATTTTTTAGATATAATAATCAACACAACACATTGTATGAAAACATGTAAACTGAACATAAGGCAGTTTTTACATTAACTTGTTACTCTAATAAATTTACACAGTTGTCATTTTCATGAAAGATATTTTAAACATAAATTAAATAATCAATATATCATTAACAGGTTAAGTAAATATAATATACAGGCTAACATAGAGCATTTATAGTGCAAGAGTTCCTTTATAGGAAGTTGTGGACACTGAATCACTTGCCTGTTGAGGTAAATATAATGCTAGTGACAAGCTATGCTGTTTTATTGACGTCTTTTCGCCGCTGAAACACTGATTGCGTGATTACACGAGTTATGATGCCTTTCAGTAAGTATACTGTATCTTTCAACATACCTTCAGGTGTCCTTTCTGTAACTGAGGAAGAGATGATCGTGTTTACTCGCGCGCGCGCTGCCGCTTGAGATGACGAGCCTAGTAGGCCTACAGCGATCCGTCACGCGACATCAAAGAGCGCCAAAACGCCATTTATTATTTGAATTTTGTGATCAAATAGACAGAATTTGAAAGATTACACCTTGCTTATTATCGAAAGTAACAAAACACAGAGCTTGTTATTTGGTGTTAATGGTGGTTAGACTACAAAACTGAATTCGTTGTGTACTGTACACATAAGACATGAGGTCCATTGAGCCGGGCTGGGCGGGGCCTGGGTAGCAGTGGGCGGGGCGGGGCGTGTTCGGTACGCAATGACAGTATCGCGATTCGAACCGTGAGTTCAGTATCGCGGTTTTCGGTTCGGTTCGAAAATCGTTACACCCTATTGATTAGTCAGGTGATTTAATAATGAATTGAATGATTTTCATGTTTTTCTATTTATATAACTCTTTCACGCATAGAGATCACAGTGGACAGCTATTAAAAATCAATTTCCTTGCGTATGCCTGGATTTTGATGGCATAGTTGCACATCAACCACTACATTGGAAACTATTGTATAATCTTTTACACTGCCACCAAGTGGCAAGCCTTTGGATGTGGAATTTTTTTTCTCCAAACCAAGATGGCTGATGGCCAGCTAATAAGAAATGTCAAGTTGCTCTTGTGTTGAATATCCATCAATTCCTTCTACCCTATAAGACTCTATGTAAAATAATGTTGTACTTGTAACATCAAGTGAAATCTAAGGAGTCAATATCGTTGCATTTTAGAACGTACTGATTTTAGATTGGGAAGAAATTCTGATTAATCATCAGTCCACCTAATTGGACATCTATTGCAGCTGCAATTATTACTGAGACTGTTCTTGAAAATACATCATCTGCAGTCACTTTTTTGGCTATAATTAATTAATTCGTTTGATTAGATTATAATTTGCAGTTACGTTAATAAAGTAATCTGATTACATTATGCATTTACTTGTAATGCTTTACTTACATCAAAAAAGTTATCTGATAATGTATTGCACATAATTTGTAATCCACCAACATTGTTCATTTCAGATGAGGTTTTCTCAGAGAGAAGAGCTGAATCTGTCCATTTTGAATATAATCAGAATTATCAGCTGAAATTAGAAATGTCTGCGAAATCAGGGGTGAGATTGGTGATGTCGGGATTGTGTTAGCTGGCGGTGGTGGGGTGGCTGCCAGACTCTGAGAGAGTGGTGTGTATCTGGAATATCTGGAATAATTGGCTTTAACTCCTAAAATGCCCATATATTGTACTTATTGTTGTCATCACTGTTATTGTCATTTATTATTATTATTTTTATTACTATTACAATCTTTTTCTTAAGATCTATTTGTGCTTTTATATCCATTTTTTCTTTCCATAGCATTACCAGATAAAAATTAACAAGAAAAACATAAATAATAACAATAATTACGATTACATTACATTAATGCTTTACCCTATAATTTTTTGTTTTGTATGTGTCATGGATTCTCTCCTTTATATTCATTACCATGAATATAATGTTGTTATATTGTTTTGTGCAAAATAAAGTTCAAATCTTGTTTTTCATGCCCTAAAAGCAATAAAAACAAATAGGGAAAAAAATCCTGACTGTGGTTATCATAATTGATGCATGAAAGGGTTAACGATTTATTTAAATATGTTAACATTTGTGTAAGTTGGCTCTCATGTTTTCTTGTTCTTGTGATCTGACAATGAACAGGCAACGCCCCCCAGCAACAAACCCCGCCCCCGGCAACAGATCACGCCCCTCCAGCAGCTGTCATCCTGTCAAAACAAAGACGCCGCTCTCGCCTCTTGAGTAATCAACTTCAGTTTGTCTCCTTTCTAGCAAAACTCTCGCACCAAAGCGTCATGAGCCTTCAGTTTGACTTGACAAAATACAATAAAAAACGACAATCACTGTTAAAAGAAAAAAAAAACACACAAAAAAAACAAATTGACTACCGGCCAAGAGTACCCAATGTTCACGTCATCTTGCTCACTATGGGCAAAGGCAGCGGCATTATCTCTGCAGATCGCGGAAATTAGTTCATTGATATATTTGTGTTGTGCACAAAAGTGACCAGCGCAAGAAAGCATACATTCGCAATTTAAAAGAATGGAGGACAAAGAGATGGCTTTTTGTGCTGTGCTTGCAAATTTAAGAGTGCGTAAAGTAAGGTAACAGCTAGTTTCACCTATCAGATAAACATATAAAGGGGAGTATTTTACTTTGAACTGTAGAGGTAAACAATGTTTTTTCCCGCTCCAACGTAGCCTACCTTGCACGAGGAATAAACGCCGAGTTTCTCCAGTTTCTTCGGACGTGGGGAGGAGCGGAGCTGCGCCTTCTTAACAGCAATACGTGCAGAACCGACCGCAGCGCCCGAACACTCGGTTCCACCGACTCCCGGAGCAGCCGGAGCCGAGCCCGCCGCGCCCACCGCCGGGGAGCCTTGAGGAATCACGGTGCTTTCCGACATCGAGTCTGGTTCCGCGCTCAGACTCAAATCCTCGAAGTCCGCCCGCTGTATTCGCTCTCTATCCCTCAACAGCGGGATCAGACATGGCGTTCATCCCTGCTTTTTTATTTGACATTGTAAATCCATCTTGTCTCCGCTAGGGGAGGCACAAAATGAATCCCGTTATGATTCGGACTCTGAGAAGCATACAAATATATCATGATTCTGAGCGAACCGTTCAAGGTCAAATACATTAAAAGCGTTAGAAATGTTTTGTAGAGACATTATGGCTTCTTAAAGAACCTGCTCGAGACTTAAACAATCCTGCTAAAAACTAATCTCCTCACCTGAAAGTCACCAAAAACATAGAAAACTATAAATATATATTTTTGTAATTTAAATAAAGCTGATATATACAGATATACACATATATATTTGACACACACACACACACACACACACACATATATATATATATATATATATTATATAGACATCTATATTTCTATGATTAAAAACTTAACTTAGAACAAAAATTTGACATGTTCGCATATAGCAACTAACTGAAGTTCAAGGACTAAAACTGAAATAAAAATGTAAAAGCTATATTTTTTTAGAAGACAAAGTACATAAAATCACTGAAACTAAATTAAAATGAAGACTAAAAATTATATTAAGAAAATATTCATAAATACTATAATAGAAGATTGATACAACTAAAATAACAGACTTAAACACCTGTCGGCAAAAAATAACGAAAACAGGTGATCATAAAACAGACAGGTTTCACTATAAGGAAAATAGACACTTTCTAAAATGAAGCTTATCCGCAATCAGTCATAGAATAAAATCAGTAATCAATCCTTTATAAGCAAACAAATAAGTGTTGTGACTCAAGGTATACAATTTACTTATTATGTGTCATTATCACAAACAAATGCTATTACAGAAGAATCTGCACTGGGATGGGAATTCCACTCAGTGATAAGACAAGAAGTTAATTTGGCCCTTTGAACACACAATATTATCCATACCATTTATAAGAAATTTATTTGATACATTAACAGTAATATTTAAGTAACTGCATTTTAGTCTCAAAGGGGAAATGCTTTAAAAATAAAAAAAGACAAAAATTTAATGTAGCAGCGAATTTATGGGGTACCAGTATCCTGAAGGATAGAATATTGAGATCATGTTAAAAGTGTATGTTGTATGATACTGGGAAGAAAAGCAGAGGAAGAACCATCATAATCTGGTCATTTGGACACTGTTAGTGACAAAACGTTGTGAATGTCTTTGCTTTCTCATGAAAATTACAAAACAGACCACTAAAGAAAAGCTTCTTTTTTGTTGTTAATAACACTACATACATTTTTTATAAGACCACCATTGATTATAATTTAACCATTTTGTGAAAAAGAAACATAACTCCAACCCCCTATCAAAGCAATTCCTGGTTACTGTACATTTTTTTTAATGATCATCTAACTCCCTATCAAGCATTAGTCCTGCAACAGTAAATGGAAAAGACGAAATACATTGCAACACCCTATTTACAGTAAATTATTTATATATATTTATATCACTCTGGCTGTTCTTGCAAGAGATAATATCAAGACCAAAAATTAGTGCAAGGCATGGAGTAAGAAACACCTGGGTGAGTTAGAACCAGAAGAATGGGAGTATGTGTGAGCGGTGCACGTTTGTGAAGGGTACTTCACTTATCTTGTATGTAGACATTGTTTTTTTTACTAAATGAATATCAGATCCTTGTGTAAGCCTTTCATGCTGAGCGAAAGCGCAGCCAAATATTCACTCAGTTATAGGATGGTGCCAATAATGCCAAAAAAAGTGAAGGGTTGCTAACTAGTGAGAGAATAACAGGGATCTTGGCTGTGTGTGTATGTGTGGGGTTAAGAAGGAGGTGGGCTTGGCGGCACAGCCTCAGGAAGTGGGCAGTTTGCCACTGAACAGAGCCGCTGGGACATCCAGGAATCAGAGCAAGAGGGAAAGAGCAGGGAAACGAGACGGGGTGGAGCAAATGGGCCGAGTCATTTGTCAAGTCCTCTCTCACCATGTGTGCCGTTGGATAAGGTTAAAACTTTTGATTGACCTTTTTCAGGGCTTTGTAGTGATACATGCATCCATTTTTCTGCAAAGTACATTTTTATAAAACAAAATCATAAAAAAAAAACAGAATGAAAAGAGATTTGAGAAAAAGAAATGACGAAGCCGACTGTAGAGTTCTGAAATATGACAGAGCAGGCGAACCCTTGCAGAGGCCCCACCCTTTTAGTCCTGGTCAGGCAAATGGCATTTTTTCATTCTTTCTGATGAAATATTTGTGACGGCATATATTACAGTTTGGAGACAAGGCATGACCTTAAGCATGAATACAGTAAGAAGCCTGGGTCTTTACAGAAAAACAACAAAACAAAACACCGTGGATACATGGGCGGGGCAGAGCTTTTGTTACAGCGTAAGAGAGTTGTGGAAATGGGGAAAGCGGAGGCATTTCATTAGTTAGTCAAAACCAAGTTGGAGGGCGGGACCTTGCGTTAGTTGTTGCGGTAACAGAGTTTTGTGTGGGTTTTTGTTTTTTTTTTTTTTGCGTTAGTTGCTGCAGCAGGGGGCCTTGGTGGGTTGGGCTGTCTCTGTGAGGTCCACGCCCTACTTCGCCCACTGTTGGCTCCGGCAGCTTGGGCTCGCTCTCAGGCAACTTTTTTGCTGAAGAGAGACAAAACAAGAAATGAACACTAGAATACTAAAATACAACAATATTATCAATCATCAAATATGTAGTGTTTAAGAAATAGAAGATGAACCAATAGAATTCCCAATACCAATTATGTATATTCACTAGTGATGTCAAACGATTAAAATGTTTAATCACGATTAATGCCTAATGCAGTTAACTCGCGAATAATTGCAAATTTTTTTCTATTCTAAATGTCTCTCTGATTTCTTTTCCTCACATTATTTTTTCTCATTTAATGCTCTTATCAACATGGAAAAGTGGATCGCTTGCTTTGTGCAAATGTTTTTATTGAAAACAACATTGGCATGTAGTGTTTAATTTCACAGTAACATTCTCACTTGGAGCCAATAATCTCTCAATGTAACACTGTCCATCAATAAAAGGGTGAAAGAAATACTGATGAGGTCCTGATATTGACGAGGGCATCAGAGCATTAAAAAGAATACTATGTTGCATTTACAAGATCTCATTTATACATTAATCACCACTAATTTTCAATCAATCTAAATGGATTTAATCAGACTCTGAAGGTTCTGTTTATATGAACCCTAAACTTCACAATCAGATTCATTTTTTCAGTGTCATGTGCTAGGGCTGTCACTGTTGAGAAAAATTTAATTCGAATGGTTATCGAATATCAAGCAATGTATTCGAAATATTTTAGAATTTCTACGAGCCCCGTCCCCACCTCCACCAAAGAAAAACACCGTAACGGAGATTCAATCACAAATTTATTAACAGTCATAAACAGGATTCAGGCCTGTCTGAAAAAAAAATCTTTGACTTGATGTTTCAAACAGCGGGTTATCAACTTAATCTATATGAAGTGGCACTACGCATAGCCAATCACAAAATTAGGCTACATGGAAAAAAACTGAATCGAAACAGCACGGCACAAACAATAACTTGACAGCTTAAACAGCAGCAGGAGTGACGCCTATAGCCTAGCCTAATTCATTTCTTAATATTGTTTGCTAGAAACACCAATTTATCAATGTTGAGAGAAGTGGTATCTGACGGCGTAGAACCCAAAATATTTCCAGACAACTTTTTAGAGCGAGTTCGGGTCGTAATTATCTGCTCTGTGCGTTATCTTCCATTTTCAAAACAGAGAGACTATTGGCAATTATTTGCTTGATTTGGTCATGGGCCGACGCTACAATACGTTTAGGGTTCGCACCCGGACGAGAAGTGCAGCGCCACGTCTAGGACAACTCCGCACACTTTCTCATCAGTATATGGCCAGCAATATTGTTATGTTTAATGACATGAAATGAAGATAATGTGTATTCTATTTTATGATTGTACTGTACAATTAAATACAATCGTTGCTGAGTCTGCAGTCTGAAAACTTTACTTCAAAGCATCTGTTAACTGAATGAATTGAGAATCTCACCTGAAAATCTAATAACATCAACAATTGTCATTCAAGCAGCTGATTTCTGTAAATTAATGCAAAACTAAATGTACCTTGCAGCATAAGGCGAAGTCAGGATCCATTAGCAACGATTTGAGACAAAAATAATTTACATTTTTATAGTTTTATAGTTTTTATAGTTAAATTTATTTATAGTTCGAATACAGATATTTCACGCCGTGTTCGAATGCATATTCGAAAATTGAATAAAAAGTGACAGCCCTATCATGTGCTGAAGTTCTGGTTGAAAAGAAAAAACATGTATTTAAACATCAGAAATCTTATTATAAAAAGGCTGTGGTAAACGTCACGGCACTGCGCATGTGCGCAAGGTATTATTGAATCCAGTTGAGAAGATTTTTTAGTATTGATTGGATTGTTTAAGGTATACACCAACTCTTTCACTCTGATCAATTTAATTTGGATTGAGCTAAGCCTCAGTGGATCTATTGAGGTGCTTACAGGAAGCCTTTTCAATTCGATTGAGCCATCAATCCGATTACTAACAAATTATTTGAGTGCATGTAAATTTAGCAACTGCTAGGTTTTACTATGAGCTTACCAATGGCCATGAAGATCTCATTCACATTCATGGAAGTCTTTGCTGATGTCTCCATGAACAGCAAACTGTTGTCATCTGCGTAAGTTTGAGCATCCTAGAGAAATAAAGCAGCTCGGGTGAGGGAGACAGCTTTGGTCAGATATAAAAACTCTCTCTGGTTGGCCTCATTGTGAAGCCATGTATACCTGGAAGTCCACAGCTCTCTTGTTGGCAAGGTCAGCTTTGTTCCCAGACAGTGCAATGACAATGTTTGGGCTGGCCTGCCTCTGAAGCTCCTTCACCCAGTTCTTTGCTCTTGCAAACGACTCCTTCATTAGTGCAAAAACAGAAAGAGAGAAGAGACAAAGAAATATGACAAAGTTGGTCCTAAAACAACTATTCATTCACGAAGAGAACAACAAATCGACTCACCTCATTGGTAATGTCATAAACTACAATGGCAGCTTGGGCACCTCTGTAGTACATGGGAGCCAAACTGTGGTAGCGCTCTTGTCCAGCTGTGTCCCAAATCTCAAACTTTACTGTTGTGTCATCCAAGCACACCGTCTGCGTAAGGAAGGCCGCTGGACGCAAAAGTAAAAGGTTGTTGAGAACATGTGCAAGCAGGTACACGCAAATTTAGACACAAAATCCCCTACCTCCTATTGTGCTTTCCTGAAACTCGTGAAACTGCCCCTTGACAAAGCGCAGTATCGAGGCTGGACTTTCCCACAGCTGACTCCCCTAGCAAGACCAGTTTAAACTGGCAGATCTTATTCCCCGCGTTGGACCCGCATTGGGGCGTGTTGCTCCTCCCCTATTGGCCATGACAGTCGTCAATCACCCAGTCTCCTTTAGGCGGTCACACACACACCGAGAGCTGTCCCAGTACTGGCTGCACAGGGTAACATGTAACCAAAAAAAAGAGAAATGAAATAGAGCACTTTCATGTTGACTGCAGACAAAGATCTTTTCTTTCTCTATTCAGAGCTCTCTAACGGGGAATCGCTAATCTTGGCTTTAGTGATGGCGACTAGTAGCTCAAATGCAATTTTTGGTTTTGAGATGGGCAATTTTATTCTAAAAAAACAAATCTATTTATTTCCCTTTCTACCTTACAGCTGAATATACGACACTGTGACAACTAATTACAATGATCTCAAACCAGTGACTAAAGATGCCATTTACTTAATTAATAACTGTTTTGCTATACGACACAATTAAAGCAGCATTGTGTTATTTTTGCAATTTTGCTTTTGGGGTCTTCTACTACTGTCGTAAAATCTGCCATGGTTACACTAGGGAATATACAGCGTGCATTTGTTGACAAGCAATCCCCCCGAACTCTGCAGAAGGAAGGAGTTTTCACATCTTGGGCAGACTCCAGTAACCTGACTCCGCCAGATGGATTTGCTCCGCATCATCCATCTGGAAACTTCCGATTGAAGAAGTTTTGGTAAGGGCGAAAATACTGGTTAGCTGATTGGCCTATGTTGGTGATAGACAGGCCAAATCAGACCAATCAGATCAGACGAAAGCACATGGCGTACTAACTTGCTGCTGCAGGTAAAGGCTCGTTAGCTCAGCTAATAAGCAACATGTCGGCAAAGGATATTTGCGATTTATGTGAGCTCGATTTGCGAATAAAAGGCACCATTTCAGCTGCCCGGTCCATATTTTCACAAGAAGGATGCAAGAGAAAAAAGCATTAGCGAGCGGCTAAAAGAATTAGGACTTCCGCTGTCTGAAAATGTTTCTAGAGTCGACGTTACTTCCGGCTTGATTGCGTCACACCTCATCCCGCCTCAAAGTCAGACGCTGATTGGACGTTCGTTTGGTGAACTGCTCCCAAATTTTCTTTAACGGAAAGTATCCAGACTGATCTGCGAGTGAAACCTTGAAAGCTCGCGAGATGCAGGATAGTCTGACGAGGCTGAGACTCCATGTTGCGTGTGAAATGTCTTCATCCCAGGTACATTGGCATATATTTCTGCATGTCACATGAATATAGTTTCACGGGCCTTTTTTTTAAACGTTGAAATGATCGCGTAGCTCAGCGTTTACAAGCCAGTGTCTTAGTAACGTTATAGCCTATAGGCTACTGTTTTACATAATGGATATGCTAATTCAATTCAATATTTGTTGTTAGATAATAGCCATGTCATCAATATTATAATATCAAGCTACCATAGATGAATCTGCAAATTTGAAAAATCGATTTGCATTATAGCCTGAGGCAAGACACTTTCACCAGAAAAATAAGTAACAAACATGACTATCAGCCTGCAGACATAGGATAATTATCCTTCCTGACCGATTATTTTGTTCGTCTAATCATGTATTATTTACTTGGAAGAATGTAGCAGCCCATACCAAACTCAGTTATCGGTATACTTTCACGTCTCAAGCTGGCGGAGTTGCCCGCCCCACCTCTACAGGGATGCTTGAGTGTCTTATGCACCCTCAAAAGAAAGCAATGCAGTCTACATTGGATGCAGCGAGGGGCGAAGCTACACAACACATTACCAACAGTAAACTGATCACCTGTGCGCTCTGTTTCTGATGCACTTCACATTTGGTTTTACTTGCTGCTTTAGCCATGACAACATAAAGAGTAGGTTTGGGTATCTGAGAATCGAATTAGAACCGGGACTAACTGTTTGTTTTTCCAGAATCGAATTAAAATTTCGATTCCTAGTTTCAATATTCACAGTCGGTCGAACCGGAAGAAGAAACCGCTGAACAACACCAACGAAGAAGCGTCTACCGGAAGTGTTGGCATAACCGTGCGAGTTCGAACATGAGTAGCTTACGTTGGCGGTCCAAAGTGTGGCTTCATTTTTCTAAAAATAACGAAATCCCAGCAAAATGCAACATTTGTGACAAAAGGAGTATTTCCTTCAGAAAGGAGTATTTCTTTCAGAAAGACCGTTGGTTAGCAAGGTTAGCTAAACTTTTTTTGACCCTGCCACTTAACCCTATAAAGCCTGATTTATCGTGTTCGATAAGCAGATTTCTGAATAGTCAACATGTTCAACGCTCTGCTAAAAAACCCGTTGTACGCAATCTATGCCTTTTGTCGTCTAGTTTTAAGCAAGTAAAAGGCCTTTGTATCATTGTAAAAACGTTGGCCTTTCAAAATCTTTTTTTTAAGTAACCAAGAACTTTTATAGGTTTACTTGATTATCCATACATCCCTTATTATAATAATCTGTTTAAAATGTGAGTATTAAATAGGCTTTTGAGGGATGTTTACCTGTACATCACTCAATTAAAATTGCATTTATAGATATATATATAGTTTTCTCCACAGAAAAACTACATAGCTTTGATCATAAAACTAAGCATTTCAATATCATCTTACTAAGACATGTTATTGGGAAGATTTAGAGCGATGACTGATATTTATATGCATTCTAATTAGTCTGCTATTGTTTTAAATATATCACTGCTTTACATTTACATCAGATCTTACTTTTTGGCTATATAGATATCAGCAACTGCACCAAATTGCATATATCTGTTCCATTTGGGCTTCCATATTCTCCTATATGTATGAAGCCTGATTTATCAAATATGATGCTCAACAAAAAGACCACTTTTTTAAAAACTGTTCCATTTTCTCCTGACTATTATTTCATATGTCAGGCCTTAAAGGGTTAAAAGAATCAGGAATGAGAATTGTTAGGAACCGGAATCGAAACCAGAATCGTTCAAATTCAAACGATACCCAACCCTAATAAAGAGGTAAAAAAAAAAAAAGATTTTGAAGAAGTGGGGGAAGTGACGTATGGCGTAAAGCAGTTGAATTTTGTAGTTATTTTTGTGCTTGGGTTCCTACCCGCACCTTGTTATATATAAATACATAGATATACATATATCAAAATATTCAGGGGTTCCCCTTCCCAGACTTCTTAATTTTTTTTAAATATAATTTAGATTAAGAGTAATTTGTGGAACAGTTTGATCCATTCTTTACATTAAATATTTTAATGCATTTATTTATTTTTTATCTATATGACAATGCATCATAAATACCACAAAAATATTAAGCTGCACACAACTGTTTTCAATATTGCTAATAATAATGATGTTTCTTGAGCTTTAAATCAGCATATTAGAATGATTCTGAAGGATCATGTGACACTATAGACTGAGTAATGATGCTGAGAGAATTCAGCTTTATCATCCAAGGAATGAATTTAATTTTAAAATATATTTTGATCAAATACTGGCAGCCTTGGTGAGCATAAGAGACTTATTTCCAACTCCGAACACACACACACACACATTACTAAGACTAAGGGAACTCCAAATATTGCTAGAATTTGCTATAGATTGTAATCATGCATTAAAAAGATGGAAACAGTTGTTTTATTGACCATAATTTAACAATGTTCAAATCCTTGCAGAAATAAATGTCTGTAGCCATGGTAACCAATTCTAGCACAGAATGTCCTGAGTAAGCAGTCAAAACAAGCATTCCCATTTAGCCCGAAAAAACAGCCTGAAGCAACAATTCAATGGCAATTCAAACATGTCACTTCCAAAGAAGTATCTCAGCCTTCAGAATAACTAGACAGACCTGCGATAGATGCAATACCAGACAGCCACCAACTCAAATGACAGTAATAAAACTCAAGGAATATCATAGACATTTACTGTGTCAGTGACCTCAAGGCAAGGAAAACACTTTTCCTGTCAAAATTGCACAGTTGCTGTTGTTATGAAATAGGAGAACATAAAAACAGACCCCTGATGCTCCTGTGACTGCTGCTGTGACATTGCATCATCGTAAGCTGATCTTTCTACAAGAGAAACCAAGATCTTCTTTGACGCTCACATCAAATGAACAACAGGAACTCTTTCTGCATAACAGGATATAATTTAACTCCTTGAGAAGAAAGTCTGGTGGTATGTCAAACCATGCCAAAACTGCTGTCTTCATCCATTTGGTTTGCATAACAGCTGATATAAGAACAAAATGTGTCTTTTTATACTTTCCTTGAGTGCAATGCCATGGCTTATATGCAATATTCAAAATAAAAAGGAGCAGCTTATGAACCAAATCATGACATTGCAAAAGTCAGATCACCTGTGAGAGGTTTTAGTCAAGTGCTGGTGGTCAGATTGTGGACCGTTTTAATGACAGGCCTAACAAAAACAAACCTGTGATTTCTGAGTTGAAAGTTGACACAGTCATCTTGTACATGATTCATCTACCCAAAATAAACCTGTATTTTCAACATCACACTACTTCAATAAACCCAACCTACACAATTCCCCTATTTTTCAACACACCCCTGCGCCTCAAACCAAGGAACAAGCTGTCTTGTTACTCGCAAAGACAGCCCATATCAGGTCAGATGCCAAGTCTAATAAACCAAAGTGATCGGCCATATACCTATGGGAATAAGATAATAACAACATAATAATAAGTTGCTGATCAGCAACTTCACTTTCACTCCAGCATTCCCACCCTGTGTTGCACTCAAACTGCATTCCGACATAACTCAGCTAAACATACCACGACATTATGGATATATAATCACGATTTAAAAAAAACAAGATCATGTATAATGTACATATGAGGCTAAAGAGATCAGATTTGATGACTTTTGTGGGCAGAATTAGGGCAAGGGGCCTGTAACATTGTTGACGATATCTAGCAAGCTAAGGTGGCTAACGTTAACTAGCTTGAGGGATACGCCAAACCAGAAAACGGTACATTCAACGGAGGTATTCGGTCTTTTTACCTGAAAGTCAGCCGACAGGTTGCTTGAACTGATTTCCGACGACGGGGTGCTAAAATTTTTGAGTGGCTTTCCTTATTGTTGGGGTCGGTTAGTGGGAATTTACCAACCCCGATCAAGTCTCCTCCTTTCTTTTCTCTCGCAACTTCCCCTTTAGAACCAAAACACAAACAAGCGTTTCCGCCCCTCATGCCACGTCAGATGATACTTCCGCCCTGCAATGATGCACTTCCACCGTATAATAATACGTCCTCGGTCAAATTGCATCTCTCATGCCCTGTCCAAAACTCACACTTGCTTTTTTTGCACTTGACCACTTGTCTACTTATATGACGTATTTCCTATATTTGACCCAAGTGAAGTGTTCAAGGTGCATGGCAAAGTGTTTTTTTTTCAATACATTGCTTTTAAAATAAACTTATGTTCAGTTACAGTCGCTATGTAAAATTGTTGGTGTTTCTAATTCAGTGATAAAAAGCAGTTGCAAATGTTGTACTTTGTGCATTTTGCACCAACAAAATGAGCAACAATGTTTGTTTTACTACCAAATTATATAACATATAATTAATTTAAAAGGGTTAGTTCACCCATAAATGAAAATTCTGTTTACTCACACATGTTGTTCCAAACCCGTAAGACTTTCGTTCATCATCAGAACACAAATTAAGATATTTTTGATGAAATTTAATGATCAGCAGGCTCACTCCTTCACAGGCTGCAAGATAATTTTTATCTCCCAGAAAAGTTAGGACTACAGTGGCTCAACCTTAAGTTTATCATCCTCGTTTATGCGACGAGAATACTTTTTGTTGCGCAAACTCAAAAAAAAAAATATGACTTTATTCAAAGATTAATTTTCTTCTGTGTGGGCCTCTGATGTGAGTTCACGAGAGTGCCACGGCACATGCACGGAAACTGGGAAGATAGTGCAGATGGGTCCTGACCTGATGTAGTGTTTAAAATGGTTCTAAAGTGTGTATTTCCTGGATGTCTGAATCATGAGAAACCAACAAAAAACGTAAACTTGCCTTACTAATGCGGCAAAATGAATGGCTTACATTTCACACTTCCCCATCAAATTATCATGACTCATTCCAAGCACACTTGGAAATCTCTCTCCGTGTTTATTAGTCAAGTTAGAACCACTTGTTAGAACTCTAAACTTGTAAACTCACATAAGAGCCCCACATTAAAAATAAAGTCGTTATTTTAGGTTTTTTTGCGTACAAAAAGTAACAACATGAGTAACAACATGAGATGAGTAATTAGACAGGATTTTCATTTTTGGGTGAACTAACCCTTTAACTTACAATAATAATTATTATTGTAACTAAGTCATGCTTCAAGAGCACTTGTTGAAAATCTCTCTACATGTTTAATAGTTAAGTTAGAACCCCTTAACACTACATGGTGTCAGAACACTTCAGTTACCAAGTTGGGTAAATGTGATGTGGTTTTGCCGAATTAACTGGAGAGAACTCACATCAAATTTAGTAAGTAAGTCTGAAGTTTAGCTAGCTTGCAAAGCTAACGCGACTCGTAGTTAACGTTTGTGGTAGATGAGGAGGAAAAGAAAATGGAGTGATTCCAGATTCCCCCACCACCCAAGTTTGACTTCACAAAGCCAGAGTGTGGCCCAAGTGGATTCAAAGGTTTGAGAGATTCCGGATTGCATCGGGTCTAGATCCACACCCGGATGAAAACCAGGTGAACACTTTAATTTATACTATGGAGGACGAGGCGGAAGATATTGTGACTTCATGTATGACGGAAGAGGAGGCAAGCATGTACAACACTAGAGGAACATTCTCATGGTGAGGATAAATGTTATTTTTGAGCAAGCCAAATTCAACCAGAGACAGCAGGAACAAGGGGAGACAGTGGACAGTTTCATCACTGCACTCCACTGCTTGTCAGAGCACTGTGGCTATGGAGAGCTGCACAACGAAGTGGTCTGGGACAGACTTGTTGTAGGCTTGTGAGTTAAAAAAATGTTTGAAAGCAACTGCAACTGACTCGGAGCTAATGCTGGAGAGAGTGGTGACACATGCACGTCAGAGCAAAGTGTGAAAAAACAACAGGACCTGTTGAAGAGTAACTTCAAGGCAGAGGCCATAGACATGGACAGCATTCAAACAAAACACAAGTTTGACAAAGGAAGACAGCAGAAAATGCAGGCTAGAACAAAAGATAAAAGCATTTATCAGGCACAGTCAGGTAACCAGAAACCAGTGCCCAGCTAGAGAAGTAGCATGTAACCTGTGTCAGAGAGAAGGTCACTATGCAAAAGTGTGCAGGTCAGAGGCTCTCAACGAAATTAATACAGCAGTGTCAGATGAAGATGGAATAGCTGTCCTTGGCACAGTCAGTTCAGATGGTGAACCCTGGCTAATCAACCTATAAGTGAATGTGTATACAGCTGTATTCAACATAGATAGAGTGCCAGATGCAACAGTGCTAGCTAAAGATATATATCAGAAGGGGCAGTTTCCAGAGCTTCACCCATCACGGTGAAGCAGCCCATTCTCATCCCAAAGCGCCATATACAACGCTTTTGCAAAAGCGTAAATATCCAATGCACATGGCACCCTTTAGCGCCAAATGAGACGTAAAAATAAATTGGGCAGAAGGTGCCTCCTAGTGGTCTAACCCTAACCCTACCCCATACCTAAACTTAACCATCTCATTTGGCGCTAAAGGGTGCCATGTGCGTTGGATATTGCGCTTTTGCAAAAGTGTCATATATGGCGCCTTGGGAATGAGAATGCGTTGGGTGAAGGGGAAGTTCACAGGAAGTGTATGTAGTCCCAGTTCTGAAGTTTAGCCTACTGGAATGTCCAGCTATAGGGCTGGTGTCTAGAGTAGGCACAGTGGCGCTGGATTCAGTTGAGAGAGTCAAGGAGCAGTTCCCCGCACTGTTCAAAGGGCTTGGCAAGATGGAGGATGAATACACAATAGAGCTTAAAGCAGACGCTAAACCATTCTCCATATGGACTCCACAGTGAATCCCGCTGCCTCTCATGTCTAAAGTAAAAAGAAGAACTCACACATATGGAAGAGATGAGGTAATCACAAGGGTTGAACAACCCACAAACTGATGCACCAAAATGGTCACTGCACCAAAGCCAGGCAAAAAGAGGTGCGACTAAATTTGCAGAGTCAGTCAAGTGGGAGAGACACATGATCCCATCAGTCAAACACACACTGGGACACCTAGAAGGCATCAAAGAGATTCTCAAAAACTGATCAGGGTTTTGGCAAACTCACAACATTCCTCACTTTCTTTGGGAGGTTTTGCTTTTACTGGCTCTGCTTCGGCATATCCTCGTCACCTGAACACTACCAGAAGAGAATGTCCCAGATACTGGATGGACTCAAAGGTGTCCTGTGCCAAATGAACGACATGCTTGTGTATGAGACACACAGACCCAGCACAAAACACGACTGCTTGCAGTGCTGGGGAGGCTGCAGGATGCAGGTGTCACACTGAAAGGTGATAAATGTGAATTCTCAGAAAGCCATGTCAAATTTCTTGGACAGATCATGGATGCAGCCGGCGTGAGAGCAGATCCACAAAGTGAGGGCAGTGATGGACATGGAGGAGCCCGAGGACATGAGCGGAGTGAGCGATTTCTGGAATGGTGAATCACCTAGGAAAGTACTTACCTCATCTGGCAGAAAAGATACAGCCACTTCAGGAATTGTTAAAGAAGCAAAACGTGTGACATGATCAACAAAGAGTATTCAACAGCATTAAAGAGGAGCTGAGACCACGCCACCAGGGCTGGTGCTCTACAACGCAAATAAGGAGACAGTTGTCGCTTCATCATTTGGACTAGGAGCTGTGCTACTCCAGAGACATGAGGATGGCCACATCAAGCCAGGCGCATATAGCTCTCGAGCATTCAGAGACAGTGAGCAAAGGTATGTACAGATTGAGAAAGAGGGTTTGGCAATCACATGGGTCACAAGCACTTCACAGAGCTTCCTGGTGGGCATCAAATTCTTTCTTCGAAACGGACCACAAGCCTCTGGTTCCGTTACTAGGCTCCAAGAGCCTGGATGAGTTCCTGACATGCATTCAGAGACTCAGAATGAGACTGATGACTTTCAGCTTCTCCATCTCCCATGTGGCCAGCAAGAAGTTGGCCATGGCAGACGTCGTGTCAAGCACGCTGTTGAGAGACAGAAGGCAGCCGGAGCAGGAAGAGGGTACATAAACATGATCATCTCAATCTTCCCAGCTACAGAAAAGAGGCTACAAGAAATAAGGGAACACCAAGAATGGGATGAAATACTGAGCCTAGTGAAAATGTACTGTACAGAGGGCTGGCCAGACAGATCCACAAGATCCACTTACCTGTGTTGAGTAGCCTCTTTAGTTCTTCTTGAATGATCCAGCTTCCAATATTACATGTGTTGAGATAATGACGAAAAGTAAGTGACTGTCACTCTGTTGTGTTTATGTTTCTATATTGTAAATTAAGATGCATTAGGGAGCTGTGGGATAAGAAGAAAGGTTGGGACGACTAACTTACCCACCGAACTCCTGCAAGCCTTGTCCACGCTCTCATGTGGGCAAGGCTGCAAGTGAGTGGTTTTCGAACAAGGCAAAACTATGGTCTGGCTGCACAATTGCACTTCCAGTTCCAGTCCAAATACCCACACTTGCGGTCTTTGCACTTGGCCACTTGTCTACTTACGTGACATATTTCCTGTATTTCACCAAAGTGTTCAGAGTCGGCATTAAGACTGCAAGTGTGTGTCAAACTTTTGATTTTCTCGATGGGACACACTAGTGTTACAGAAAAATGTGATTTACTTAATGTTGCGCACGCGCTCTCAAGTGCCCAAGACCGCAGTGTGGGTATTTGGACAGGGCATCAGATTGCACACACAGTAACTTGCACTTCCTCTGCAATGATTCAGTCATAGAACATGTGCTTATGAAAATTGCAGACAATAAAAAAAAAAACATGATAAAAGAATTGGCTTTATGCACAGCTGCACTACTTACTTCCTGAACTTAAGCCAGCTCCTTGTTTCCTGTCTGTCATTTTTGGACAAATTGATTAATCCAGGTGTGCCTGACCTCAGTAGTCATGGCAACAATAATGAGACACACCTGAATTAATCAAGTTCGGCCAATAATGGCAGACAGGAAACAGGAGCTAGCTTAAGTTCAGAAAGTGAAGCTGTGCGTAAGGTCAATTAGGAAGAGTTGGATTAATAGGGACAGGTATAAAGCATATAGATTTCACAAGATGTAAACAATACTGGTCCAGAAACACTTCCTGTTTCAGTTTGTAATTGTTTTCTTTATTTCACATGTAAAGAAAACATCTTAAAGATGTTTGTTTAACTTTTTGATTCAGTTTTAAATGTTCTGTTGGTTGTATTTTATCCCAGCTTTTATGTAGTGGTAAAAAACTGAAACAGGAAGTGACCAATCTTGTGAAATGGTCTATACTGGAAAGGTGTGAATGGAAAAGGCAGATGATTGCATTTTTTAACAAGGACAGGTCTGGTGAGGAAAATATATAAAATGGACAGTACAGGATAATAAACCCTGAAGATGGCAGTAGTGCAGCGCCTCTGGATTCAAGCTGCCGTTAAACTCCAAAGGAGAATTATACGATTTCTCATACACGAGTAGGCTAGCTGTCAGCTTGTATTGCACTTGCCTTTGTAGAGCTATATAATATTGTATTTATGGTAACTTTACTGTCTTCACTACTAGGCTATCTGACTTTGAGATAGGTTTTGTGTTAATTTACTTTTTTCTGTTTATTTATTAATACATTATTTATTAATACATTATTAATGCACTTTCCAAAATATCCGCTTTTCAAGATGCACGTGCAAATTTGGCTGATCCTTGACGTGATCGCGGGCAGCAGTGCAAAGTTGATTCTGTGCTAATATGATCTGTTGTTCTCAATATCATAATTATATATATTTTATTGTTGTAGATTTAAGTTTTCTTCAAAGTAATTAAAGCAACAGTTTTTCAATAATGGAAGAATATGTAAAAAAATATATTTGGGGTAAAAAGCACATTTGTCGGGGCAAAAGGCACAATAATAGCTAAACATGATAATAAATATCTGTTTGATGACAGTAGCCTATATTTAGGCTATTGAATGGAAGTTAATTGTTTTATTTTACAGAAAATAGTTCACAATTTGGTCAAGTGATTGTTTTGAACAAGTATTAACTTAAATACAAATACATTATTAAAACCATAGTATTTTAGGAAAATCCTTTCTGTCCGTGTCTGTTTATTTTGACATGCAGTTGTAATGTCTATCGACAGATGGCGCAAGGATGCTGTCTGTGTAAGAATTCAGTGATCAAAATCTCACTCAGACATGTTATAACTTATATTCAATTACTATTTATGGCAAGGCATGTTTGTAATGTTTGCTAAATTGGCAAATGGCCTGCCATTAATGAAACAGGAATCGCAATCTTATCAATCAACAAACAAAGTTTGGAAATATATGGAGTTTGCTGACACCTCAATCACCACCAATTTTGAACATGGAGGAACATCACAACTGAACAGCACCAGCTACATCAGTACTGTATAAATACATTTGTATTTTTACAGTACATTTATTTGTAGAAATGCGTAACATCATGGAAGAGCAGGAAGATGTGTAAGAAGGTATGTGTTAGTGAAAGACATGAGTGTGTAAAAATGAACAAGCAGTAATTATGTATGTAAAATGTAACACATTTCTGCCAAAATAAATGTACTGTATAATACATTTGCTTTTTGTTTACTACAGTCTTGACTTTGCAGTCAAGTCTGGCAAGACAAATGTGCCAAAGCAATTAATAAATACTGTAAAAGCACTGAAACAGTTTAGATTTTAACAATCAGGTGGTTTTTTAGATGTTTTGACAAAAGACATCGTTCATCAACACGATAAACCCATATTCTTACCTCTAAAATGTGATTTATTTCATGTTCTTCTAAAAATACATGCAAAGCCTATAAAAGTGATATATAAAGATCACTCAAGCTAAATTAGTTTTGAGCAGAGGCAACCTAAATAAAATGGCCTATGGGTCTAAAGATCACTGATATGGTGCTCTAATTGCTGGAAGGAATGTTTAGGTGGAGACAGACAGTTTGTGTTCATTAAAGCAGTCAGGAAATGGCTCACAGAGGCTCTGCAAACTTTAATTGCCCTTTAAAATGAGATGATACACACAAACACAACCCCCTGACATAGTACTGTACCATAAATAATAGTCTGGTATAGTTTGGGACAAAAATGAAGATGAATCGGACGACAATTAAATTGGTTCCATGTGTCAAGCAGTGGACAGTTCCCAATGGATCACGGTCAGCAGTGTCAAATAATGTAGATGTTGAATGATTCTATTCTAAAGGGTCCCATCACTACAATTGAGGCGATTCATCAGATGATTAATCAATGAGCACTAAAAATGCTGAATTTGCTGTTTTCATTTCATGTACCAGCTCAACTCTTCTAATTCAGACCTTGCTTCTTGTTGATTACATATTTTGTTCTTGTTGTTTCTGTGTTTAGTGATACCTGATAATGAAACATTGTATTTTGTGGTAGCATTTGTAATATTCTGATTATGTTATTGTTTAATATGTTGTTGTTTTATCAAATGTGTACATGATGGTTGTGCAAATCGCTTGTCAAGCGACACATATGCATAAATGGTTATTCTGATTTTGCAATAGTTTGTCAAACACTAGCATTTTTTTCCTGTTATGTTTACTGGAAGAAAAAGGTCAATGTTCAGATGTCACCAGTTGCCTTTTGTGACCTCTGTGTCACAATTACACAATCTTCTATTGTAATTGCGGACCCCGGGTGGCCCAAGCTGAAATAAGTGGTCTCTTAATAGGCAATATTTAAAAGACAATATTAAAAGAATATAGACATTATTTGAATAAAATGCAATAAAATGCGAGCTTACAGCAATCTATGGGTGAAATCCATCAACAAAGACTGAAAAAATATTTTTTTTTTTCAAAAATCTTTTGAGTATAGATCTGTCCAGTTATAATAAAAATATATTATATATCCAAGTCTTCCTCATTTTTCACTTTTCAGTAAGTGTTAACAATAAATCAATAATAATTTAAAAATAATTTGATCTTTGAGGCGTATAATACAATTATTTGAATGGTAATTGAGTTATAAAAATGTTGTTTTACATTGAATCAATATGAAAGTTATTGAACTAGATTTTTGCTCATTAGTTTTCAAGACTTTCGGTGAAACAAACGAACAATCTTTATTAATAATCCAAATGCACTCAGAAAGGTCACATGGGAGAAAAATGCAAACTATAACTGACAAGGAACAACTGAAACCCAAGGACAAGGTTATTAATACTGGGTTAAAACAAAGGAAACCAAACTAGACACATGTCTAATACGTAACTATAAAACCAAACAAGGACATATAGTAACTAAGGAAGCAGAAAATAAAAAGAGAAGGGAAATAGGAACTAAAAGAAACCAAACAGATTGTCAAAATAGCTGTTTCTAAATTTTAAGAACGGACTTGCGATTTCATGACTGATCTTGCCAGGCTACATCGAAAGAACAAACTCAGAAGGATGTGAGGACATAGAAAGCATCCTTGTTGTGAGAATTGAGATGTGCTGCGATCTTGTTAGTTGTGATATAAGTATTGCAGCCAATGCACACCAAATACAACATAATATCACAAACAAATGTCATAATGTATTGAAACATTTATTTCATATTATTATAAGCCAGTGTTTGAAATAACGAAAAATGTATATTAAACTGTTACTGTGTATTCAATACTTAAGCTCGCATTGGCTGTGTTCAGAATAAACCACCAATTTATCTACTTTTTTTGCTGAATATACAGTTACTGTTGGTTACAACAGCTTTAATCACTGATAAATGGTTGTCACCAGGGTCGCTAAAAATCACAAATGCACATTTTTCTTCATCTACAAGTAAAGACAGTGCTACAGTCTTAACATGTGTGGGAGCAGAGAACAAGCAGCTACCGCGTGTTCCTGAAATGAAGATTTACATTATTTTAGCTTTACTTTGCATTTTTTTAGCTTTGGACATTATTATACCAGAATAATCTTTACGTCAAGACTTATCTCAGTTCACAACTTTCTTTTCTTTAGACTAAAATGTGTAATAAATGCTAAACAACACCAACCTTTGCATAAGGTGAGTCACTAAGATTTGTTTATAAGGTCTAATAGTCTAATTATTATATGCCAGAGTCTCCTGAGGCTCGGTCAGGCCCGGTTCAATGGGGGTGCTAGAGGGCTAAAGCTGTAATAATAGGATATTCATTGGCGAAACAGATTTGGCAAACTTTATCAGAGCATTTACAACATTGAGCACATTAGCCACCCAAAGATTTTGCGTTTAAAATACAGCTTTCCAAGCACAGCTCTAAAGGCAAAATTTGGGCTTTCAGTGAAAATTTAATAGACGTCTAACCATAGTCCAAGAATAGATTATTCATCTAGAACATCAACACATGAAAGAAATGAAACCAAACACCTTGTAATCACTGTTGACATTGCTTAAATGATGGAATATCATACATCTGACAAGTTCTTTTGGCAAAAGCTAAAAGTGGACAATATTGTGAGAGGCAGGGTATCACCAAAGTGTGGGTTGCTTCCCAAATTGAGTCCAGGCAGAGATCAAGGCCCAGTCTCATTTCTCTGTCTTACCCCTTCCCCTACCCCTTTGTCTGTGTCTTCCCCTTGCCCATCGATATCGAGAGTGAAAGGGGGTAGGGGTGAGAACGTTCCTCTTAGAAATGAGACACTACTCGATTACTGTTTGCGCCATCTTCCCTTGCCGCTATATAGCTGTCAACAGGCGTCAACAGAGGCGACAAACGTTGACATACCGCTAAACAAACGAAGATGCCGTCGTATCATGTTGTGTAATTGCCTGGACTCTCTCTTTGCATGCTTGGGTGCCATCCGTCAAAGACATTATAGAAGAAAATTGTTTCGTAGACGCATACGACTGCTTACGGATCAAATGGTATGTATGTTTCATTGTATTTAAATGGCGGCGCAAAGTTAATAAAATAATATGAAGTGTCATATCAAGGATTATCAGATAGCTCAGCTCGACAAATAGTGCATAGCTGCTAGCGGTTTACTACTGATTCAAAACAAAAACATTACAATTAAAACCACTTGAACAACATTTTATTCAACATTTTATTAAAAGTATCATAAAACACGCGTCATAATACATGACTGCTTAACAGTTCGACGTTCAGCCATAATAAAAAACTTGCCGCCACTTTTGTTACCCCTCTCTTTCAAGTGTGGTCCTCCGCAAACTTCGTTTCAAGAGCTATGTAGCCCGCCTTGGCCCTAGCCCTTAATCAAAATGAGAATTGGGACACCACTTCCCCTCACATGAACGCGCAAAACCGAGGGAAAGGGGTAAGAGTAAGAGGTAAGACAGAGAAATGAGACACAGCCCAAGTCACTGGTTTCTTTTTAATAATCAACTCAAAACTCTGGCCGTTTCTCAATATGCGTTCTTGTCTATACTTGTGTTCTTGTGTACATGTGAAATGTCACTACCCAAGTACTGTTCCAATTCTTGTTCCAATGCCTGAACCACATGGCCATAGGCTATGTTTAAGATTTTTTTTTTTTTAAATGAAGAGGCAGCGTGGTTTTATAAGATATTTTGTTTTATTGTTGACGAAAATAGGCGGAGTTGTAGCATATTTTGTTTTATTGTTGACTAATAAACATAAAGAGATAACTGGAGTAGCCAGAGCGAGCTAAGTGACACGATCAAGAACGCCACTGTTCCATTTGCAGAATAACCGTACTTGCGTCCTCTCGTCCTCGGGGGCTTGGTAAGTCCGAACTGCCATGGACGCAAGTCCGAAGATTGCGTACTTGGTATTGAGAAACGGCGTCACCAGGACAGGAAGAGACATCAGGGCTCTCTTTAGTTTTGCAAACAATTCCTCTGCCTTTTCAGACCATTTCACCATCCTGGAGTGTTATTTCATGGTCTGTAAGGGAGAAACCAGACTAGCAAAGTTAAGAACAAACCTTCTGTAGTAATTGGCCAGGCCCAGGAAGGACTTAACGTGGGTCTTTGTGAATGGCCTAGGCCAGTCTTGTATGGCATTGATTTTGGGCTCTTGGAGTTTTAACTCATCCTATGGTGTATCCCGGGTAGTTTGTTTCACAGAAGGCTAGTTTGCACTTTTTAGGGTTAGCAGTGAGGCCCGCCTCTCTTACTGAATCCAACACTTTCTGTACTTGCATTAAGTGGGTTTCCCAATCCTGGCTATACACCACCACGTCATCAAAATACACTGCAGCATACCTTTGAGGAAACGGTCCATCAGCCTTTTGCCCCATGCAGGCCGAAAAGTAAATGAAGGTAATGGCTTTGGATGCTGGAGAAAGAGGAACCTGCCCAATATCCTTTCGTTAAATCAAGAGTGGTAATAAATCTGGCCTTGACCAGCCGATCAATCAACTCATCTACATGTGGAATAGGATAAGATTTAAACTGTGAAACTTCATTAAGTTTCCTAAAATCATTACAGTTCCATCTGGCTTGGGAACCAGCACAATCAGGGCTTGACCAGGCACTCTGAGATTCTTCATTGACTCCTAGTTTTAGCATTTTTCTTACCTCCTCTTTGATAGATTCTTGCCGGGCTTCAGGGACTCTGTATGGACGTTGGTGTATGACTTTGCCAGGTGTAGTGCTGATTTCATGTTGGATTACATGGGTGTGACCAGGTTCAGAAGAAAAAACATCTCTATTTCTCTCTACTAACTCCAATGTCTCCTGCAGCTGCTGTGGTGTCTTTTTTTGGTGTCTGGATTGACTTGGACTTGAATATTGGACTGGTTCCGAAGGTTGTTTTAAGTAGGTACTTATTTTAAATGTTATCTGGATGTGACCTACCGTCAGTTGCGTCACTTCATCTCCCGTGGCCTTATAGGGTAGTAAGGTGTCCATCATTTTGGATGCAGCCCTGGAATTGAACTTCGATGGTTGATGATGATGTAGAACACAAGGATGCAAGATTGCTTAAAAACACATACTGAGAAACAGCAATGGTCAACAGAATGGAACATAAACCTGACAAGTATGCTATATATTGTACTGTACAAGTCAGTTCTGATTGGATAGTAAAATAAGTGTCAAATGAGGAGGCCATCCTTGAGGATTTGCGGAGATGATGTTTTTCTCATTGTGTAATATATTCATGTATTCCTCTGACGGGTAAGGCCGGTAAGTGTGGCACTGTGTGAAACATGAAGTACATTAACCTATTAAAATTCAGCATGAAGGAATTACATGTTCAAGACCACTGAACAAATGAGACACATGGTCATGCAGGTCATTTCATTCTCTCTCTTCCTCTTTTTTTCACTTTCATTCAAACATAAAGCCATTCAGATTCAGACCTTGGCTGAAGAGCATTTTTTTCTGTTCCTCTGCAGAAGGTACAGTTAAACAAGTCATTGCTCAAACAAAAAGCTCTGCTAAATTTCTGGGTTCAAGACACACTTAAAAATAAAGATTCCTAATTGGCATTTGAAAACTTTAACATGAATGGGACTTTTCTATTTCACAAAAGGTTATTTTATAGATTTTAGAATTGTGGATTTTTTAAAATGTTCTTCACACTAAGAAAAAAGAAACGGTTCTATTAAACAGTAACTAAACCTAAACCAACCTTTTTGGTTACAATGTTTATACAAGTTTTTTGTTTTACAATATAGGGTGAAAAAAATGTCTTAGTGCTGCCCTCTTCAGGTTGAACGGTGGCTACTGCAGTTGAATTTTCCTATTGGATGTTTATGGTTCTTCGTAACGTTAAGCAGGTTTCAGCTCACCACGCCCTTGGCAGTTTAAAAATCATCTTGTTTAGTCAAAACCACTTCGGAGTCAAGAGTTATTGAAAACAATCAGGATAGATTATTGTAGCATCTATTTAGCATAGCATTTATATAGTTATTCAGATTATTTTGTGTAGCCTAGTTAGTTAGTAGCATAGTACAGTTAGGATAGCTTCAAGTTAGCGTAAATTTATCCGTGTTTAGTACAGTGATCAGGATGGTAATGGAATAGAGGTGGACATTGGATTCTCCACACAGCTCCACACGCAGTGTGCCAAACACTGCTCCTCTTGCATGGACTCCACCACCACAGCGGCGTCTTGATGTGAGTGATCATGTATATTTGAGTTGATCATGTATATTTTAATCAAAATTTATGGTAAGGCTAAAGTTAATCCTCCAGGGTCGTCAAACGCACCTGGGTATTTTGCTGGATTTTTTCACATAGTGGCAAAATGTCAATATGCCTACAGAGCGCGTGGTATGGACATCACAAGACACAAGACTCGACAAAACTCATCAGATGCCGAATCAGCAATGCGAGAGTTAAGCATAGGCTGTAAAAGAAGTGGACAGAGAACTCCATTGAGACAAATGAACCTCAAGTGATTTTTTTAGAACTTCCGTCCCTGATGCACAGACTCAAACAGAGCTTGACGATGTAGATGTGACGAGAGCAACCCGTCTGTCTTCTAGTGGCTGTGGCATGAGAAATCTGAATCATTCCCTTCCGAAACTTGCAGAGGCGGAGAGTGTGAGTAGAAGCTGTCCATGAGCTAGGAGCAGGAGAAACTTTTGCTAGGTATTCTGATTAATTATTTTGTCATTTTGCCTCCACATTTCCCTGATTGCCCGCAAGCTTCTCCTCCTGTCCATACTGTAATCTCTCTACTAGAGTTGCTTGGGTATGACACAATCGTTAGCCTATTTTTACAAAAAAACTGCTTCTACGGGGCCATAACATAAGCTACAAGGTAATTAAGCATTTTATACATTGTCGTGTTTCTTTAGAAATAAATAAAGGACAAATGGGGTCTTCAAACGCCTCAGATGTAAAGTCATTCGCTGTCAAAGAGACGCCAAAATGAATGAGAGTCAATGGAAATGCTAATGCAAGTGAAGTTCTGCTACAAGATGGCAGCTCCCAGCGAGGCTTCAACTTCCGGTCGAATGGATTACCCCCTTGGAGTTAAGACCGCAGTTTGAGCCAGTGGCTTGAATTGATATGGCCCTGTGTCCACAGACAATTCACCCTCCTCCACTTCAGGTTAAGTTGGGGGAGAAAAGTCCTCGACTTCAAATGACCGGTTTGTTCAAAGCTACGTGCCTCACTCCAGTCGCTCTCCATTTTAGAGTCTGACAGCAGCTGTCACTGCGGGTCTCAGGTGCACGCCCCCTGCTCAGCCCCGCCCTCGCCTCGTCCCCTCTATCTCCGCTAGGGTCTGCCCATTTTTTCTGCATTTTTCAAAAATTTTCAGTCAGAGTCAGGCTCTGACCAGGGGTTTAGTTACCCTTTAAGAACTGTTCACTGAAAGGATTTATCTTGCTGCAAAAACAAAAACAAAACAACAACAACAAAAAAACTTTTTGGTACAAGTTAAGCTCAATCAACAGGATATATGTTGATACCTCAAAACAAATTTTCAACCAATATTTTTTTAGTTGTGCTTTAACAATTCCTCTGTATTATTTGATGTTTAAATCTGCTTAAATAATTATTCAGGGTTCACATTTTATCAGCAAAACATGTTTTTAAATACCACGATGAACTGCACTGCAAAGTATTAAACAGACCTTTTTATATTTGGTCTGATATTTGTTTGATGGTTTAACCTTGAGGATATAAAACTATAAAGCGGCCAACAAATAGCTTTCCCTGAGGTCCATTAAGCTATTTGAGACCAACTATACAATACTGTAGTCACAAATACGTTTTCATACATCCACAGTTCATGCAATACTTGTAAATCTTCCGGGCTCAGCAACTCAAGACATAACCTATACAGGTGTTTTGTTGATGTGCTTATTATGCAATAGCTTTCTGTCTACTGACGCAGGCCATTTTCTTCGTTTAACCTTTCTGTACACTTCCCTGAGACGTTTGTGATTCTCGATATCTCCCCAACCAGAAGAGAACGCCTCTTTGTACACAACTTCACCCATTTTAATGTGCTTTTAAAAAGGCTTTTCATATCATTCACACAGCGAGTGAGTTCCTTCTGCCCCAGGAACTTGAAAAGCAAAAGGATGACAGAGGACAGCCTTGCTTTTCTGCACTACGAGCAAAAAAAAAAGAAATTCTTTCTCACCCGTACAAAAGCTCTTCAGTGAAGACAGCGACAGCGGCGGTGATGATGCTAGAGCCAATTTAGCTCTCCCGCTGAAGCCCTGAGCCCAAAGGATGGGTGCGGATGTGATTGATGACCTAAGCACAGAGAGCGAGCAGTTTTAACAATCGCACGAGACGCTTACGAAGCAATTTCTGCAATACCAGAGTCCATTCGAGCTGAGTTTATAAAAACGTCTCAGAGTGATGTAGAAGGGTCTGCCAGGAGATGAAGACTGAGCATCACAACATATGTTGACTATTATCAAAAGAAATAAGTACTGTTCACATAATTACTATTAAAGAGCAACATGCAGGTTGGACACCCCTATATAGCATAGTGTATGTTGACAATAAAACAACTAGATTTTCTGAACTGGAGTAAAATATATTTAGCCATTAACAATATTTTGAGAAAAATTGTGATAAAATAACTCCTGAGTCTACGAAGCACTAACCAGAAGTGACGATCGCGAGGGAGTCTGTTCAAGTTCAGGCTCAGGTTACAATGGATGCGAACGACGACACCGCGTTCTGCAATGTTGACGAATATGCCTATGATGACCCACAGGCATATAATTATGAGCCTTCTCAGGCGAGATAGAAGACAGGGGAGATCGGGGGACGAACAATGGGCAGAGGAGAGAAGTAACGTTAGAGATGTGGTGTCGAGAAAACCATTGGCAAATAGGGCAAGTGAGTTCATGTAAGTTAGCACCGTGGCTAACGCTGGTTCATCTATGGCTAGTACCTTGGTGTTTTGTAATAAATCTGCTTAAGCAAACATACATTCGACTTGTTCTTGATTAAACATCCATTTAGATTGTCTTAATTTAAGCCAACAACATTTGTCTTCTCATATTCTACGCTGACAGTGATTATGCAGTCCATCCACTCTGGTTAGCACTATCCACATTGACTAATGACCATACCATAACAACAAATAAATAATGCCTTTCAAATGCAGTTAGTGATACCATTTAAACCAGAGTGAAATGTGCGCCACAACGACAGAGTGTGTGTGTTAAAAGGCAGGGCAGTCAAGTCTGCTCTATTCACCCTCACATAACGCACCAAGACCAAAAAGCATTGTTTTTCCTAGAAGGAAAATGATGGATATGATGTCCTGACAGGCTGGAATTCGTGCAACAAGCACAAACACAATGATTTACCACAGGGATCTCAAACTCAATTCCTGGAGGGCCACAGCTCTGCACAGATTAGTTCCAACCAGCTCCAACTCACACCTGTATGGAAGTTTCTAGTATTCCTGAAGACCTTGATTAGCTGAATGGATCTGGATCAGGTGTGTTTGATTAGGGTTGGAGCAAAACTGTGCAGAGCTGTGGCCCTCCAGGAATTGAGTTTGAGATCACTGATTTACCATTATGGCTTCTCTAAAACTCGATCTAAAACTTTCTGTCTCTCACTACTGCTCAGAACTACATCAACACCATAGACAGTAAAAGATCAACACCCAGCAATGAGAAGCGTACCGCGAGCTCATTTGTTTTCCTCTGGCTACGTCATATGACGCGTCACGCGTTGCTTGCGGGAAAGGCGTAATCCAGAGCCTAGCACATTTTCATCAAAATCTCAACATCAAATGAGATTTCATTAGTCATTTTTTCATACGTGTTTTTAAAAGACAATTTAAAGTATTAATTCATAAATAAATTCAACCTGCATGTTGCTCTTTAATTCTTTAAGTAAAATCCTGTCCCACTTGCAGTGTCTCTTGTCTTTTCTGAATGACGATGTTTACTGACATGATGGCGGGACAACCTGTCACTCACATCAGATCACAGCAAACCACAACCATCCAGTCATCCAATCAATAATGCATCCCAGTCCCACCCACAGCCCGAGAGAGCGTTGGTGCCGGAAGTAAATTCCCCATTCATTTCTTCCATTGGCATTTTGTAAAATCCATATCTAAAGAGTATTAGAGCATGTCTGAGGATAACCAGCTACGGCTGAACTTAAAAAAACAAAAAAAGTCAAGGGTACAAGCCTGTGTACATATTTTCAATTCCAAGCAAAAGAACTACTACTCCCATAAACCGCCGCGCCTCACTGAAGCCACCGTGAAAGAGCCTTTTGAGTGACTTCCAAATCTGACGACGGCCACGTGAACTTTTTCCTCCAGTGAATTTTATAAAGTGAATGTGCAGGTAAACTCCTTTTCCTCGATTTACTGAAGCTTATATGTAAAACGCATTTGCAGCTGCACATGCTAAAACATTGAGCATCTGGCTCGCTCATTGGCTGTGCTGCGGCAACTGCACATCCAACGGTGCGGGGACGTCTCTGAGGTGCGACCAATGAACTTAGCCCTAAGTCATTACACGATCTTCAGTCTTCACAGATCTTCACAGGGTTTACCCAGTCAGTTACACAACTTCCACCAATCAGATGCATTACTGTGGGATTGTGGGATTGTTCAGGATTGTGGGTAATGAAGTACTTATCCAAGACATTGTGAATTAAAGGGGTGGTTGACTGCGTTTTTTCTTTGCATGATTGTGTTTATGGGATGCAATATAACATGTATCCGTGGTTTTTCTTTTTTAAAAGTCTTATTTTTCATAAATTTCACCTTTATTGTAAGCCGCGCTCTCCTCTGTCCCCTGAACGAGCGGTTCACTTCCTGAGTCTATGAAAACACTCCCTCAGAAACACGTGGCGGGCTCAGATTGGTTCGTTGGGCCGGTGTGTTGTGATTGGCTAAACTGTCGCTCACATTGTCCGGAAGGTTGTCCATTACCTTTACCGACAATACGGGCATGCCAAAGGTGGATAACATAGACGGTGGATACACGTAAATAATGATGTCGAGACTGCAGTATCAGTGAGGCAGAATCAGACCGAGAAAGCCGCGATGAATCAAGTCAAGCAGAACCTCACCACACACGGCTCTTAATAAAGGTTTCTGAATGATAATTTGCTACATTTTTTTACTTTAACACGTTTATTTTACACAATAGCATCTGACTGGCAACGATAGCAACTGACTAGCTAGTAATGTTAAACACAAACAGCGTTGGCAAGTTTACGTTCTTGATCAAATCGAAAATAAAGTCATAAAGCATATATACATGAAAAATACATTTACAACATTAGTATTTATACAAAATTCAGGTCCATAATGTTTGTACGTGTTTGTCGTAGACACAAAATAGCCTAACTATTAGCCCATAAAGCCTACAAAGCCAGCGCTGGCATTTGAAAAATAATAAAACACAATGCTACGTTTGGAATTATACATGCAAATACATTTAAAATGATTAAGTCTTAGCCTACTTACAGGTTGTGGCCCAACAACTGCTGACTCTGGTTTTAAAGTTGGAACTGCTTCATGTTTTAGAAACAGTTTCTTGTTGAATCCGGTGTTGAATTCGTGGAGATTCTGGAAGCTGTCTTCTGTAAATGCGCAGCACAGAGAGCTAGATTACGATCGTCACTTTCAGGAATATTATCAAACATAAATTGTATCCATTGTTGCCGAAGTATAGTGTCTGTGGGAAGCTCAAACACAGAAGACCTGACAGCTGTGTGAACAACTCACTCAACGTGCTGCAGAAATATGGTCATGCCCTTTCCTGCATATTCCGGAGGGAGGGGTTGATGCAAATGTGTGGGTTAGTGACGTACCATAACCCAGCTGTAGTCCCAAACGAGTCGGTTTTGTAGACAATTATACTTCCTGATTTTTAAAAGACGATATCTCTGCTTACACTAAACTTTCAGTGCTGCAACTTTGCAGATACTGTTCATGCACCAACAGCAACATTACACACTATTTAAAATGAAAAAAGTGAAATCGCAGTCAACCCCCCTTTAAAGGCATTTATCTTAAAACAAGGTTAGTGCCCCATGAAGATTTATATGAGCATATACAATCGCTTAGTACAGCCGTAGCTGGTTTTAAGTCTACCATGAACTGTTACGTTTTTATAGCTTATATCTCAAATGTCAATGGAGAAATTGTATTGAATTCTTACTTCCCGCACCGGCTGTGGGCGGGACTGTGACTACTCTAATCCCGGTGGACATAATCAAGCCCAACATTTTGTACTTATAAACATGTACAGGTTGTGTATATTGTGTAGTGTGTAAAATCAAAGGGTTAGGCCAATGTACGCTACATTTTGTTCCAATTGTTTTAAAACCATTACTATTATACTGTTATTAAATAAAAAGTAATAATAAACATAATTTTGCAATTAAGAGGCGGGTTAGTTGTAAATAGCAGTGTTTAACCTTATTTATAGATAATTTCATTGTTTCATACAAGTTAACCTGTAATTAAACAATAAAAAGCTGAAAAAAAACAAGATTTTATGTAAAATTACTGTTATAAATGTTTTTTTATTTTATTATTTTATTTTATGTTTTTTTTTCTGGCACCCCAGTTGCCAGTAAATTACCTTTTTTTTTGCTGTGTAGGTGCTTGTATGTTAATGTAAATACATGAATAAACATGCACGTGACTCTATTGGCTAGGCCTATATGAACCATAACAATTCATCTCTCCTTGTAGGATTGGATCAGGTCGACCATCGATGGATTCACTCGGTGTCATCTCTGAACAATGAGACCTCGCGCTCCATCTGACAGCTCTGTGGAAACACGAGCGGTTTAAGCCACGAGAGAATTACTTCAGCTGCTGAAGGCCATTGATCTTCTCCTGCTCCTCTCCCTCCTGACGAGAGCGTGAGGAGCTCTCCGGAGAAACTCATTTTCACAGTCATTCATCACCACCTGCAACGTTAATGCTACATGTGAATACACACACGTGAAAGTATGTACATTTGCGCGCACATAAATGCAGTCATTTTAGAAAATATGGGACAGCGCACATTTAAAAGCTTCAGTAAGCATCTCCACAATTCCATGCCTAAAATTGCCCATCTACCTGACATTTATAATTTAAATAAGTTTCCTGAGAAAAATTGATTCTGTGACAGCCAGCCTTTATAACTTCACATGCTTCACACTATTCTATCAGTTTTGTTCACAAAAAAACCCCAGGCATAGGCCTACACTATGGCGTCACTGGGTTGTTTTTGGGTCAAATATTTGAACCAAACATATAAACAAGCCAGCATTTTTTTGTGTGTAGTGCAATTCGAGTACCAAACGGACCCTTTAAAATCACAGTGACAATTAACGGACAATTCTTATTTTTTATGCAATTAATTATTTTTTAAAAAGTGCACTTGTAATCAACATTTCAACATTGGCTTGCCAGCAGCCATATCACCCTGTAGCCCAAGAATGGTTGCCCACTAAAGCTAAGCAGGGCTGAGCCTGGTTAGTACCTGGATGGGAGACCTTCTCAGAAAACCAGGTTGCTGCTGGAAGAGGTGTTAGTGAGGCCAGCAGGGGGCGCTCACCCTGTGGTCTGTGTGGGTCCTAACGCCCCAGTATAGTGACGGGGACACTATGCTGTCAAAAGAGCACCGTCCTTTGGATGAGACGTTAAAACCGAGGTCCTGACTCTCTGTGGTCATTAAAAATCCCAGGATGTCTTTCGAAAGAGTAGGGGTGTAACCCCGGCATCCTGGCCAAATTTGCCCAGTGGCCTCTGTCCATCATGGCCTCCTAATCATCCCCATATACACCAATTGGCTTCATCACTCTGTCTCCTCTCCACCAGTAAACTGGTGTGTGGTGAGCGTTCTGGCGCAATTTGGCTGCCGTCGCATCATCCAGGTGGATGCTGCACATTGGTGGTGGTTGAGGAGATTCCCCCTCTATGTGAAGCGCTTTGAGTGTCCAGAAAAGCGCTATATAAATGTAATGAATTAATTAATTAATTAATTAATTTCTTGTAACCGACATCTCTTTGCTTCTCTTCTCTGATGGTGTGTTTATTGTTGCCGAGGGCGGGCAACCTTAACCTGACTCCGCCAGATGGATTTGCTCCGCATATCCATCTGGAAACTTTCCGTTGAAGTAGTTTTGGAAAGGGGCGAAAATACTGGTTAGCTGATTGGCCTATGTTGGTGATAGACGGGCCAAATCAACCAATCAGAGCAACTCTTACCGAAACCAGTCGGGAGAAGAGCAAAAGCATCTTTTCCTCTGAGAAAAGCCTCCAGAGCAGTGTTTTGCTCTTCTTTCAGTGAGGAAATACTCTGTAATTCCGATAAAACTTGCTCGATAGCCACGCTGATGCTAGTTTCATCCGCTGAAGCCGCCATGTGACTCTGGACTGAACTGTCGCGCTTCTCGTTGCGTCACACCTCAACCCGCCTCAAGGCCAACGCTGATTGGACGTTCGTTTGGTGAACTGCTCCCAAATTTTCTTTAACGGAAAGTATCCAGACTGATCTGCGAGTGAAACCTTGAAAGCTCGCGAGATCAGGATGGTCTCACGAGGCTAGGACAACCTGTCATTCACAGCAATGGCAACCACAACGATCCAATCAATTCCCGAAGGACAAAATCAAGTCCCGCCCCAAATATTTGTTTTTGTTTGAGAATCTGTTTCATTCAGATATGTCACAAGAGGAAAGAAAATACTATAGAAACTTACATTTCATGTCACCTTTAAAGTCCACATACAATTGTAAAGTTCGGCTGGATTGGTCCAAGTGCGGCATCCAATCCGTGGAAAAAGGTTACTCTGCATATTCTCGCCTTTCCTTCCCGCAACACAACAAGATTAAATGCAATATATTTTCTCATATGTATTGACTCATTTATTCATCTGACTCCATAAAATTAATGGGTTTTAATGATATCCATGCATCATTAAACGTTAGCAAATGTTTGATTATTCTTTTCAACACTGATTTTAGTTTATCGGCAATCAGGAAACAATATCGCTCAGCAGTCCTTCCCCGAAGTCCACTCGAAACACTCCCGTCAGTTCCAAAAAAACAATTCAGAGGTAATTTGACTTAATATCTGAGATCTGCCGTATTCACACGTGCAATCAAAAATATAGATGCAAGTCCCCTTGAATGCCTCCTCTAGAAATTAAATGGGTTACTTTGGTAGGGACGAAATGACCACCATGAAAGAAAACAGTTAATCAACTCAACTCTTCTTAAAATAGCTTCAGGTCAAACCCTTGGTCTGTGAATCACGCACGTTTATCCAAAGTAATCACTAACTTAAAACAGTGGATATGGATACACCCAAAACTAGGTTGATTAAAAAACAGCGTTTGCTGATTCTAGTTGGAAATAACTTGTCCCCCATTCAAGTACATTTAAAATGGTATTGGATATTAATTTGATGCGAAAGATGTGGAAATATTAGAATCCGATGATCTAGGAAAAAACGTATCTTTCAGAGTCACTCAGAATAAAATCAAACTTTTACAATTTATTGAACAGGTAATGAAGCAATAATTCATAATCCAATTTGAAAGGATAAAATCGTCAGTTAAGCATTTCATAACAATGATTTCGAAATCTCAGAATTTGTTGAAATTATTACCTCTCAATAGAGTTACACACAGCGGTTTGTGAGGGCAGTCAAACTTCAGACTCCCAAAACCTTTCTGCTCCTTTTTCTTACAAACCCAGATAATTAAATTATTACCAAATGGTGATGTCTGTCTGTGGTGAGCAGGACGGCCGAGGGACGTGAGTGAGTCGCGAGGCCGGTGGTGTGATTGCTAATGAGCAGCACCTGCGAAGCACACCGGTCTCGCATCTCTCACGGAGGAGCGGAGCCATAAAGGGGGAGCGACGGAGTGGATGGTCGAGAGAGGAACAGACCTGCTTTTGTTTTTTTGTTTTCTTTTGCCTTGGGCACAAACTTTAGCATACCAACAGGGTCGTAGCTGCCTCCCCTATTTGGGTTACTAAGTAGGCAGTTTCCTCCTGTGCACCGGAAATCGTTCAATTTGGTTGAGCTTGGGCTTCCCCCTTAGGGGCTGTAATTAAGTGCGCCCACAAGAGAGTTTGAGATGATCCCCAGACTACAGGGGTACTTGTTGATGGTACCTTCCCCATTATTGGGATACCTTTGTTTCCTGGGCCTCCATGCATTGTTCCGGCTGAGGTAGACCTTGGAGACAATGGCACGACTTTTTATTGAACCAGTTTCTAGTTACTCTAACAGGCATAGTTACTCTTCCTCATAGGCATCATAGGTCTATCATCCCTGGTCCTAGCCTAGTCTAATCTGGGGATCACTGACTTGGACTCCCTTTGATCAGAGGGTCTTTTCAGCTAAGTCCTCGGCTCCCCAGAAAACCCATCTCTGGCCCTGGTGAGAAGTGGCTTTTTGCTGAGTGTTGCATCCCTTTTTACTGGTTAAACACTTTTAATTCAAGAATGTTGTCCTTGAAAGAAGCTGACCTTAGGTCAGGCAGGGTGGAGAATTTCACTAGCAAATGCGTGGGGACTGTGCCGTTTAAGGATTGAACCAGATCCCCCTGCGGCTGTCTCCCCACATCCTGGGTTTTACAAGCAGACGGTCTCTTCATAAGTTTATACCAAGGTCGAAGCGGTCTCCCTCTGATTGTGGGTCCCTTAAGTAGACAGCTAGCTCCCTTAGGTTATGAGTGACAGGCAGTCAAACCTTAGTTTTCCTGTGCCAGTATTCCCTTAAAGATAATGTCTATCTATTAGGGGGGCAGGGGCACCCCCACCCCGTGCCACCCTGTGCCCCCTTCTAGACACACCCCTGCGGGAACATGAAAATGACTGCTGTGTTTGTTATTACACCCAAGAACAGAACACCACAATCACTTAGACGCCATTCTGCTCCAGTGTATCAACAATGGTGGACTATGCTGCCAGCTCACTCAGGGCGGGTCTGTGTTGAAACGCAGCTGTCAATCAACAATCATGGGATGGGCATCCGAACGGCTCCGTTTGAGACTGGGAAAAACCATAGACTGTAAAAAAATATGGACGTAGTATCCGTGACGTCACCCGTAGGTTTCTGAAGAGCGTTTTGGAAGCCTAAAGTGGGCGGGGCCAGCTGTCGCCATATTGGCAGCGCGTAACCTCGTCACTACCGGATAAAATAAAATGGGCAAAGAGGCGTGACATGGGTGGAACTGAGGTGCTAATGCTATATGCTACTGGCCTTGAGCTAAAGAGACAGCTGATTGAAGAATTAAAGCCAATAGTTAGTTTATGTTTTTGCCTTCGAAATATTATAATAGCTAAAAGTGAGACTATTTACTTTACTTTTTTATCAACTTCATTAATCTCACAAGAGGCAATTAGTTAAGAGCATGAATATAACAGTACATTACACAGATCACACACATTTCTCACAACATACAAGCAGTCAACTATGTGTTTCATGATGCATTATTATTCTGCTAATTAAAAATGTATTATCATGCAGACAGTAACTTTGTGCGTGTTGACAGTGATTCATGCAAATACATGTCAGTCAGCATGGCATTGCATGTCAAGTTCGTAAAGAGCTTTATTCAGTCCATTTTACAATCGGATTTTGGCCGCCTCTCAATTTCTCAGATGGGTCAAACCAAAGATATTACCTCAGAGGTTTAAGTAAATGCACTAAAAATCCGCGCTCATTCAAGGGTGTTTATCTCTTGTATGGACGGAGAGAAAGCACTGAAATTGTCAAACATCCATTAGTGCATGCGAGGGAAACAACTGGAAATACAGCGCTGGTTGTTCTCTCTATACTCAACAACGACCGAATCCGACGGCGTGCGTGGGCGAAGGTATAATATGGGTATTGAAATAATCCCATATTGTGTGAAATAATCCCGAAAAAAAAAAAAAACACACAGTTGAGGGTGACGCTAACAGACAGCAGAGCAGTGACAGCAGCGGCAATCCACCTGTCACTCAAGTGGTCACTTTAAGGCTAAATATAATTTAAATGGATGAGTTGTACAAAAATTCACCACCCTCACAGTGGTCATGAAGGGCAAAATTAGCGATAAGGACCAAAACAACTATTTGCCACCAGGCTGTAAACATGTTTTTTTTTCTGCTGTGAAGTTAGGCATTTTAACATGGGGGAGATTCAGATTTGACTTGCTTTTGCAGATAAGACCAGACACATTAATTGATAAAGTAAATGAGGTAAAGTAAATAATTTTGAATTTATTTGGTTTATGGGGTCGATAAGATTGGCCATTTATTTAATAGAAAAATTTGACAGTAGCCTGCATGCTTTCATGTTAAAGGGGGGGGGGGGGGTTGACTGCGATTTCACTTTTTTCATTTTAAATAGTGTGTAATGTTGCTGTTGGTGCATGAACAGTATCTGCAAAGTTGCAGCACTGAAAGTTTAGTGTAAGCAGAGATATCGTCTTTTAAAAATCAGGAAGTATAATTGACTACAAAAACGACTCGATTGGGACTACAGCTGGGTTATGGTACATCACTAACCCACACATTTGCATCAACCCCTCCCTCAGAATATGCAGAATATTGTGTTTGTGTAAAACAAACGTGTATAAAGTTAAAAAATGTAGCAAATTATCATTCAGAAACGTTTAGTAAGAGCCGTGTGTGGTGAGGTTCTGTTTGACTCTCTTCATCGCGGCTTTCTTGGTCTGATTATGCCATCAAATTGAGACTGCAGTTCGACACATATTTACATCTGGACCGGAGGTCATGACATGAAAATCTTCCGGACAACGTCAGCGACAGTTTAGCCAATCACAACACACCGGGCCAAACTAACCAATCTGAGCTCATGACGTGTTTCCGAGGGAGTGGTTTCATAGAATCAGGAAGTGAACCACTCGTTCAGGGGACAGAGGAGAGCGCGGCTGACAATAAAGGTGAAGTTTATGAAAAATAAGACTTTTAAAAAAAAGAAAAAACACGAATACATGTTATATTGCACCCCATAAATACAATCATGCAAAGAAAAAAAAGCAGTCAACCCCCCCTTTAAATTAAAAGTGGTTTGTGAATGTTGATGCTTTAATAACAAATAATCTGTCCCGTGCAAGTTTCTACTCTAGCGGACGTAGTGACTCGCTCCCCTTCACAGGGAACCATGGTAACGTGCAACCTGAGACACTTTTGCATGCATTATTTGACTGATTGTTCTTATTAAAAAAAATTGCACGGATCTGCTGCAGTTTGAAAAATATTAACATAACCCAATTTTGACAGTTTTGTCAGTCTAACTGTCATGTTTCATGATACTAAGAGTTATGACCTTGTTCCAAATGCATTAATGAACACATTTCTAAATGCATATGAAGATGGCTGTGTTTGCAAAACCCTGGCTCTTTTATGAAAGAGCATGTACTCTTTTAAATGGAAGAGCTGTGTTTAATACAAAGTGAAGAATAGCCACTGTGGGTCATGGCTATCAGAAAACAGTGAATAGCGTTATTGTTCATGTCAGAACACACATAAGCGCACACACACACACACTGAGAGAGAAATCAGTTGCTTGCTGAAAAACTATGAAGGTAATCAAAAGTTCCACAGACTCTCTTTGCATCAAGTATCTTGTTCTCTTATCAAACTATAAATATCTTTCTGGCTCAGCTTTTTTCGTTTATTTTCACTGCCTTCTCCATCCTTGCACCGTCACCCCCACCCATACTCATCCTGTCCACTTTTTTTTTGTCTGTGACTCAGGTACAGCCTGTGAGTAGGATAATGACTGCTCAATGTGTGAAGTGTCGTACCTGCAGGGAAAAACAGAAGCTGTGTTTTTAAAGTGTAATTAAATATGGATGAAGCAGTGAATGTTCCAGATACAGAGAACGAAACACCTCACATTCTCTTTCACTTCCACCTCAGGACATTGTTAACGTGAACATGAAACGCTGTTCACTCACAACCCTCTTCAATAAATTTTGTTTTTGTGCGAAATCAGACAAATCAGGACAGGCCCTAATTGTACTTATCAAAGGTTGACTGGATAGTGAAAAATAGACAAAGTTTGGAAAGACAAAAAAAAAAAAGAAAAAAGTTAGTAGAACTTTGCACAACAAGACCAGACACATTAATTGATAAAGTAAATAAGGTAATTTTGATTTTATGTCCATTTGGGTTCGATAAGATTGGCCATTTATTTGATAGAAAAATATAGTAAAACAGTAATATTGTGAAATAATACTACAATTTAGAAATAATTGCTTTCTATTAGAATATATCATAAAATGTAATTTATTCCTGTGATGAAAAGCTGAATTTTCAGCAGTCTTTACTCCAGTCTTCAGTCTCAAATGATCCTTCAGAAATAATTCTAATATGCTGATTTGCTGCAAGTCATAATATTATCAATGCTGAAAACAGTTGCTTTGAAATATAAATCTTCTGTAACGTTATTAATGTCTTTACTGCCACTTTTGATTAATACAATGTGTCCTTGCTCAAAGAAATAACACTTTTTTTTTACAAATTTGAGCACCGTGTTCAAAATTGGCAAAATTCCTGCAACAATTGCCGGTCATTTACTTTTATCAGTCTCTTCTTTCTTGTCTCTTGCATCACCTAACTTCCTTTTCCCCGTTATTTTCTCCCTCCCTATTCATCTTTCCATCTCTCTGACCTACCTTACCTCATCTCTTCTCCATTTGTTTCAGTTTACAGTTGTTCCAGTAACCATGGAGACCTGTCAACATGTGGTATTTTCCTCAGATGAACCGTGGCGGTGTCGACAGAAAGGCACACACTGGTGGCGTCTGGCATGCGTGCGAGTGTGCGTTCCCTGACGCTTGCATTCAAGACATCTGTCACACATTGGCAGTCAGAAATCATGGCCAGTGCGCATGCAAACATACTCTAACCGTAATAGTTTGATACTCAGCAAAGCACATAAGTATGGGAGACTGGAGAAATGTTCTTAATTATACTTATGTTTGATGCCTTTGCCTATTATCTTTTGTATCTCTTTCTGTTGATAAAGTTGAATTCAAAATGTGAACTTTGTGGCTTTTAATTCATATGCGTTAAGCCTGGTTCACATGGTAGGATTATTAGGCCGATTTTCGCCTCGATTCACCGCTTCCGACAAACTTAAGGATGCTCCGATTATCGTAAAATATTCTGATCAGATATTCCTGCCGTGTGTGGTGTGTCAAGATTGCTCTCGTCTGCTCGGAAGGATGCCGGGACCCAGGGGCGGAGCTAGACTCTCAGTACAGTGGGGCGGAGCTTCATCATGGGGCCCTCTGCTACAAAGTCATTTTAAAATTAAAACCTTTAAAAAAAGGTATGAATGCATATGTAAGAATGCATCACTTGTTGAGCCAAGTAATCTTATATGTTAAATAAAACACAACAAAGAAAACGAACAAAGACGAACAAAGAAAACAGTTTGCTAGTCAAGTAAAAATTTTTCAGCACCACAGACAGCAATATCTCATTGACAGCGATGGTGCTGAACAGGCCAAGTGTGCTCAATTAGTGCCACACATTATATAATTGCATATAGCATATTAAAAAATGTAGGCTAATCGACCCTTCGCTAAGCCACGCACGAAAACCGCCACTGGCCAATCATGTCTTAGCAACCGTAACTATGCGCGGGAGGTCTGGCAAGCTTTCGAACGAGGGAAACGAGGGATTGTGCAAAACTGATACCGGTATACTAAAAGTTTGGACGGATGAGAGGAATTGTTTTCCTTCCAGAAAATCTAAAAGCCAAGGGGAGAAATTATTGGCGTAATCTGAGCATCTGAACCTGTACTGATCCCAAAGCGCCATATTTCTGACACTTTTGCAAAAGCGTAAATACTCCAACGCACATGGCACCTTTCAGCGCCAAATAAGACGTAAAAATAAATAGGGCAGAAGGTGCCTCCTAGTGGTCTAACCCTACCCCTACCCCATACCTAAAACTTAACCGTCTCATTTGGTGCTAAAGGGTGCCATGTGCGTTGGATATGTTACGCTTTTGCAAAAGTGTCAAAATATGGCACCTTGGGATGAGAATGCGTTGAGCATCTATGACCCATTCACAACTACTGGTAAATGTCAACATGCTTAACAAGAACACACCTATTGCTTGGAAATATTGATGGTTCTTTGGTCATAATGATAACGTAAAATAAGACGATTAAAGAGACAAGACAAAGGCTCACTGACATACTTTAAAATATTTTTCAGCATTTTGTTAATTGACGTCCTACTAACGTTACCCCTTACTAAGTAACTTAACCAAATCCGATCGCGGCTCTCCTGGTATTATTGTTATTCCACAAGATTTATTGATAAGCTTTTCACATACCCTGCTGTGTATGTACATAGCTGTTCCTCAATTTGTGTTTTCCCATTTGAAGGCGGTCAGCGTATGAGGCACTGCTGCTTGCGCTGGGACAATAACGTTAGGCTTTAACTTAAATTTTTAAGAAATTCTTCTCTAATTGGTTGCATATAATTTCGTGAATATATCCCTCGAATGCATACTGTAGTCCCTTTTGTCTTGCACTCTCAGATATTTCACTTGTTCGTCGAAAATTACTAATTATCTCATTGGGAATGTCTAACACCGGGTGCATCCACACTATAATAATAGATGGGCCAGCCAGGCGTAGCAACAGTAACTAGGAGAGGGCGGGGCTTCAGCGAAGGGTCAATTGTCAGGAAAAGTCGTCTCTTAGCTGCTGAATGTCGTGCAACAGCGTTACTACAGCCCTGCTGAGTCTTTCAATTTCTACGTTGTTACAATGTTGCGAGCATGTAGACCACGACATTGCCATAGCAGAAATGCAACGTGCCACAGACATTGCCGCAACGTAAATGTGTTTGCTGGGTGTACTTTGCCTGAGTCCCTTTCCTGTGATGCAAGATCGGCTTCGTTTGAGGGGCCCCTAATTGGTACGGGGCCTGGGGCGGCTGCACCCAAGCACCCATGCTGTCTCCGCTAAAGGTGGGACCGCTCCGACTCAAATCGGGGATATCCAACATGTTGGATTTTTTTGGCCCGATTTTTCCTCGTGTGTGGTGTCCCCGGGGATGAACGAGCACGCGGCCAGTGAACTGTGGCGTGTAGCCAATCAGAAAGCGAGGTGAGCGAGGCGCAGTGGAAGCACCCGGTGGGAAACAAAATCAAAATGGCGGCAAAAGCAAGTATGGTCCATGCTTGCGTAGTCTCCACTTCTTTGCCCATCGCCTTTTCTTTTTAGAACGTTTTTTTTCTTTGTTAAAACAAACTACACTCTTTCGCCACAGCATCCTCTTTGTCCACCATGATTGTTTACTCTGAAGTCACGTTTGATCTCAAGGGATTTTGCTGTCTGACCTGGGAATGCTTGGGAGTCAAATCGGTTTGTGTGTTATGTGTTGACTTTACCGTGTGGCTGCGCACCACACACTTTACGACCAAAGCTGTTAAAGCCCTGATTTTTTATCGCCATGTGTAGGGGTCTCTCGGGTTTGGAAAATCAGCCGACAATTTTAAAATCGTCCCGTGTGAACCCGTTTTAGTCTTAAGGCCATTTATGTGCAGATGTACTCAAAACCTTGTCCAAATGTTCTTTTAGCAGATATACATGCTCATAATTTCATAATTTTTCTTCTTGGAAAGCCACATCACTGCACAGATGTCTGCCAACCAGATGCGCTTCATTAGAATGTCCAATAATCACATTTACTGTTGTTTGGTGAAGGGTTAGGGTTTTTCATGGGCAAACTATGCAGGGGGTCCCAGGTCATGGTTGTCATAAAACACACCAAGTTTGGTCAGAATCAGCCTGTTCTCATCCTTTAGCGTCACATAGAACGCTATATGACAAAACGGCGCTATACTACGCACATGGCACCCTTTATCGTTAATATAACATGCGAACCAAAGGCGTCATAAATCCTTTAGTGTAATATGAGACTACCCTACCCTACCCCACACCTAAACCTACCCATCACGGCGCGTGTTATATTAAACGATAACGGGTGCCATGTGCGTAGTATAGCGCCGTTTTGTCATATAGCATTCTATATAGCGCTAAAGGATGAAAATGCGTTGGTCAGAATACGCTTCAGCGTTGCAGAGGTATAGCCTGATGTTTATTTTTGCAGTCACTTCGAATTGTTCACATTTTCTATGACTGTTCTCAATCTGTGTCAAATTTCGTAACTTTCCCGCTAACGGTTATATGGGCTGCCATAAACTTCCAGAGTGGAAGACGAAACGGAAAAACACCTTCACTCCTTGTCCCCTAATAAATAGCCACTAACATCGTTAGCCACTAACGAGTTCAAAAATAAAGCTTTAAAAAAACGTAATGTTATTTTATAATAATGTATTTATATGTGGTTTATTATAATTTAAAAGTATGACTTTGATTTAAACATTATTATTGACTATTCAATAATGTTTTATGTTAGCTTACTGGCATATGTTCAACATTACCTTTGAAAAATGAGGCATGGATTTGACTTGACGTCAGCCTCTCTGATGAAATACATTTGTGTCAGAACAAAGAGTAGGAAACATGCATAATACATCTGCGTTAGTCCAATAGCTAGTCATTTATTTGCATTACAGGTTTTTCTCTAATAATATCAAAACAAAAAGAATTTAAATAACATGATTACATTCCCAGTAGTATTGGAGAGAGGAGAGTTTCACATAGCCATTGAGACTGCATTGAGATTAATTTGTTGCATTGGAATATGATTCCCACAATTCCTCCAATAGCCAAACATCGCATCCATTCCCAGCAGTCTTTTCACGATTCAAGAAGCTTTCCTCTGTTTTTAGAGGTACAAAAATACACCTTTAATTGAGATACATTCATGGAAATATAAAAATGTAAACCCCCTTGCTCAAGCTTGGCATATCGCCTTCCTGTGACTGTCGGATGGATGGAGAGGAGGAGTTCTGAGAGTTCTGTCTAGAATTGTGGGAGGAAATATCAAGCTGACTCAAGGCAGTGATGAAGACTTTTGGGGGCCGGTTCAGATGATATATTATAAAATAAACACTTTTAAAAAGATTTAAAAATGTCATGATATCATACCTCAAATGTCAAGTAGAATAAATACGGTATTGGCTATATTAGTCACCCTTTAAAGTCTGACATGCAGTTTTCCAATAACAGAGAAAACGAGACTGTATAAAACATATAGAATGCATACAGAATGAGAGTTGAACAGTTAAGTGGACAGTTCACCACAAAATAAAAATTCTGATATCATCCATAAATTGTAGACTTTCTTTTCTAACACAAGCCGCATATTTTTGAAACGCTTCACTTTCTTTCTTAAATTTAATAGGCTTTATGCACAACTTACTTCCGCATTCTGTAAAACAGGTGTCATCACTTCCGGTTCTGGTCTTTTGTATGTGCTTCATGATTTTTTTGCGGTTTTACTCAAGATAACTTAAAAGGAGCGAGCAAAAATGAGCATAACCAATGTCCCTCACATGTGCAGATTGATATTTAAACGTTTTATATTTTTTCTTCTTCACAGTATCGTTTAGATATTTAAATGGAATAAAACGCCAATAACAAAGTGAACTAGGTAGGTTAGCTGATTACCTTAAAAATCCATAGATATCGTAGTCAGTTCTTACGGCCGTTGACACTTTCTCTGACAAGCGGATGCGATGAGACCCGTTTTCCGGTTTGGTCACATGACGCTCGACATAAAGCCTATTTGTTTGGTTAAGAGAAACTTAAGAAACAATACAATTGGGTGGCATTAACATAAAATCAATATTATAATTCTAAACATTAAAAAGGAACTAAAACCCATTTTCATGACTCCAAAGCCAACTAAAACAACAAATAAAACAAAAATGATCTCAAATAAATAAATAAATAAATGTAAAACGGATCCAAAATACACAACAATAGAGCGAAAACTATTAAAAACGAAACTAAAATACATTTCTTTTCACATTTACATTTTTATGATTTGAAACTAAAATAACACAAATAAATAAATAAAAATCAATAAACAGAAATCTGAAAATCAGAATCAGAAAATAGATCAAAGATGAAAACTAAACTAAAATTTAACTAATCAAAAATAACATTTTTATATTAACTGGAAAGAAAGATTAATAGTACGTAACTTAAATTAGGATAATCTGGAAGTCTTTTAAAGCTTGAGAGTATGTTTTCAATGTACGGAAAATAACATTTTAAATGTTCTTAAAATGTATTTATTTATTTTGATTGTTTCACCGAAGAAAGAAAGTCATGGAGGACTGTCATGAGTATGATGACAAAATTCATATCTTGGTGAACTATCCCTTTAAATGAATGACTACATAAGGTCAACGGTGGAAACAGGAGTAGGAGGGTTGCAATATGTTTCCCAGATTAAGACTGTGAAATGGGAGAAAAGTGAGCAGAGAAAGACAGACAGGGAGAGAGAGACAGGCAAAGCAGAGACCACATCAGTGCCAGAAGAGACGATTGACAGCAGGGGCCACTTTGCCACTGGCAACCAATCCCCCAAGACCAGTCCTAAAGAGCAAACACACAAAAACCCCCCTTTCCCCATGTCAATTCAACTTCTACTAATAATAAACTCCACCGTTGGACAACCCCACCCCCATTCCTCATGCACCAGATCCCATTCCTTCAGAAACCTCTGTCATAAATACCCCTTTAGTACTTGGCTACAGTATTCTAACCCCGCTTCCCCCACAAATGCACTCGCACGCATTGTCAAGAACATGCACTCGCACACAGCGTACGCACATCGTGTAAGACTCGCCCCCTTTGTTCCTCCATCCGGCCCTGAGGGCCAAGCAGAGGACAAAAGAGAGACAGTTTGTGTCAAGATGACCTTCATGCTTCTATGGTGTCTACTGTACAACCCTACATGGCGTCTCTACAACCTACTGCAAGGGTATACTCTCCACCCTCTTCAGAATCATGCAATTAAAAACAATAAGTAGACAGAAGCTAAAGGGATATCCCTGGAAACCATCAGAACGATGCTTTAAAACCAGCTTTCGTGATTCATATGAGTTTAGATGTAAAGCAAACAATCAATCGGTCTTGATGATGATAATGACACAGTTGGTGAAGGTTTAAGAGATGTTTTACATTGCAAGTAATCTGAAGTCCTTCAGATTTCTGGTCACATTAGGAGCAAGAGCTTAGTTCTTTGCCTACTTTATGCAACCAATGTGTTATGTTATGTGTTATGCTTTATGTTACCAGTGTAAAACTAGTGTTCACACAAAACACGCTTTTCCATTCCAGTGCTCTACTTTTCTATGGATGTGTTTGATCATTGCCCTCGTAACTCAAATCTTTTGCAGCTTCTCGCACATGGCACTTCTAAAAACAAAAATGCATTTTCTCTCCTGCAACCTCTTGAGAAGTTCTGTGTGAAAGATCTGCCAACATGTGTTATTTTAGATGATTAGTATTATATTGTTTATTAATATTTAGAATTTTTATATTTTAATTTTAGTTTAAGTTTTAGTCATTTTGTTCTGTGCTTTTGTCTCTTCATATTATATATATATATATATATATATATATATATATATATATATATATATATATATATATATATATATATATATATATATATATATATATATATATACACACTACCAGTCAAAAGTTTAAGATCGGTAAGATTTTTTATGTTTTTAAAAGAAGTCTCTTCTGCTCAAAAAGGCTGCAATATTTTTTATAAAAAATACACAAAAAACAAAGTAATATTGTGAAATATTATGACAATTTAAAATGACTTTTTTATGTTAATAGGCTATATATTAAAATCTAATTTATTCCTCTGAAAAAAAATGAATTTTCAGCATTATTACTCCAGTCTTCAGTGTCACATGATCCTTCACAAATCACTCTAATATGATGATTTTATGCTCCAAAAACATGTATGATTATTATCCATGTTGAAAACAGTTTTTTACATTTTTATTTCAGGATTCTTTGATGAACAGGTCAAAACTTTAAGATCGGTAAGATTTTTTTATGTTTTAAAAGAAGTGTATATATATATATATATATATATATATATATATATATATATATATATATATATATATATATATATATATATATATATATATATATAGTAATTTTAGCACTTCAACTTTCAATTATTTTATTTAATTTAGTTGAGGCAGCATTTCTAATTTTAAGTTGAATTTTTCCTTGATTATTTTTTATTTATGTCTAATATTTATTTGATTTCATCTTTATTTTCAATTGATGGAAACAATATTATATATTACTACTGAATATTATATTCAATTTTATAAGTTGTAAAAATAAGTTAATATATTATGAATTTACATGAATTCATATATTTATAAATTAACATTAACAAATACGTGCTGCTGATTAATAAATGCTGTAAAAATAGTTGTTCATTGTTAGTTCATAATAGCAAATGCATTCACTTATTTTATCAGACCTTACCAAAGTTTTACCAGTTTCTGTCTTTAGCATTAGCGGTGGCACTTGAAAGGAGAAGCGACTTCTCAGAGGCTTTTAGCATGCTGTCACTGTGCTGTGATTTAACATGCTAAATGTCTAACAGCCAAATGTATACAGCTAGCACTTTAAAACCCTCTCCAAGAAGTTTTGTCACCAAACAGCCATCAAAGCACCGCTTCTGTAACAAATTCCCCACCTTCCACAATAAATTCCAAAACAATTACTGTCAAATTTCTGATCGCCCACTGTGAGCAATGTTCCCTTTATAATGAGTAGTCCATCTCCTTTTTATGTGAGGACTATGGTGGTTTTATGCAATTAGATGTTAGTTATTTAGCTTATTTATTGAATATCTGTCATCTTACTGTTGATGGTTTCTTTAAGCATCTCATCATATATGTCTGACTAGTCGGATTAGTCTCCAATGAACCTACTGTAACATGACAATTCTTTAAGTATGATTGTTTTCTTTAAAGGGATACTCCACTTTTTTGGAAATGGGCTCATTTTATAATTCCTCAGAGTTAAAACAGTTGAGTTTTACCATTTTCGAATCCATTAAGCCGATTTTCGGATATTTAGAAGAAAATCAGTAACCAGACAGTTTCTGGTCTCATTGACTTCCATAGTATATTTTTTTCCTACTATGGAAGTCAATGAGACCAGAAACTGTCTGGGTTACTGATATTCTTCTAAATATCAGAAAATTGGCTGAATGGATTGGAGAACGGTAAAACTCTTACTGTTTAACTTTTAACCCTGAGGGAGTTGTAAAATCAGCCTATTTCCCAAAAAAGTGGAGTATCCCTTTAAGACCTCAACCTGCAAGATTTCTACCCATCCTTTTACTGAGCAAAGTCATGACGTTAGCGTTAAGGTTTCAGAAAATTGTTACCTAAACAACAATTTTAAAGGAATGTTCTAGGTTGAAAACAAGTATTATTACTGGTGTGACCGCCGTAGGTCTGTAAATTTGTGTTATTCATAGACTGCCATTAGAAATACATTAATAAACAAGAATAACACTGTCAAAGTTGTTTTTAGGATGATAGTTGTTACAATGACAGCACGTTTGACAGCATGTCACAGATGATGTTGATAAAGCTCAACTTGTAATGAATCTAGAACATTTCACAACACAAATAAACTCTAAGTTTAGGAAAACTTTGAGGCTGTGGATGATATTATTAACTGCTTTGACAAGTCTTAGAAGTTAGGTAGATAGATCTCATTTAAATATTAAAAGTAAGACTAATTACCATGCTTACTACTGATAAACTGCTAGCTGGTCAGACTAAGTCTTAAGACAGTGGCTGTGTTTATGGATCTGGCCCCTGAAGTTTGGCATAATATTAGCAGTATTTGGACATAATGAATGCGGTGAACATGAAATGTGGGTTGAATCTTAATAAAAAAACATTTGTTTTAGCAGGTAGGTTAGGTCCTAGTAATCTGTCTGTTATTGGAACTTCAAATTACACTGTAAAAGTTGTAAATAAAACAGATTTTTGAATACGTTTTACAAGATTTTCTACCTCACATTTAATTAAATGTGAAAATTGCAGCTTCTTTGTAATTAATTGCAAAATGTAATAGCAATTATATATTTGAAAATTGTTCATACACTAAATTGTTTTAGTATAATTTTCCTGATTGGAGATATCCCTTTAGTTTCTAGCATTGAAAGACATGCCTTTAAAGATATTATCTTAAAAACTGAAATGGTAAACGCGCATCTCTCTCGAAGGAACCATTGCTCCATGGCTTTGGCAGTGCAAGTACCACTTATCTTATCAGTCCAGTCCTGAGTCCAGGTCAACACGCAGATTCCAGTGGAACTTGTCCGTTTTAAAGGTTGATTGCTACAAACCCAGGGACCTGAGATCCTCCCCTTCTCCCAGCAATGGCTGTCCAGCTCTGGGTAAAGTTCCAGGGGCATGTGAGATGTGTTGATGATGTTGCAGAAGAGGCGTCTCCAGGCTCTTCGAGTGGGTCCGAGCGACTGCACTTTGCGGAGACAGGGCCAATAAAGGCTCTTTGAATCTGTCCATATGGGGGGATGTGGAAAGAGTGATGGGAAAGGAACTGAGAGACGTGGGTGGGGCAGACCAGCTGCAATTCTTGTGGCCTGAGTGGAAGGGATACAAGTTCTCCCTGACGTATTCCAGGGTGTATCGGTGACTGAAAAGGCGGGGTGGCCCAAGAAGAACCTTGGCCCTGGAAGGGGATAGGAGGAAAGGAATGTCCCGAGGTATATGTGGATGTACAGACACCTGGTGTTTGGGGAGAGGCCATCATGGATTCGATGAGAAGGCAAGACTCCGCATGACTCGTCCCAGCTCAGCCACCTCCCGTCCGAGAGAGCTCACCTGTAACGCATATAAACAGATGTCACATTTGACCTTTAGGCTCTGTTTACACCTGGTAATAAGATGGTTTTGGTTGACCGATCACATGTAGATGAGGGGAGACGCATTTCCTGTTTACACCTGGTGTCTGATTTGTCCACTTTAACTACTTCTGCCCTCATTTGGGAGGGTCTATGGATGGGGTAAATGTATGGGCATCAGCTCTTTCAATCTAATGGATGAAATAACCTCACACAATTTACATATGAACACGACCGGAGACAATCAGCTTTCGTTTCTGCTCTGCTTGGCATTAGTCCAGGCAGAAGACGGTGTGTGTTGAAAATCAAGAATTGTCATATAACATTGTGCTGGGTAGTGCTCTGTGCTCTAAGAGATCTAGACTCTCCCAAACTGATTCCAATTGAGCATAGATCCTTTAGGAACTTTCTTAACATCTCTATATTATGGCGCTTCTCCACTATACAGTACCAGCTCGACTCGAGCTCTGCTTTGTTTGGTTTTCCACTGTGTAAAAAAACCCAAAACTGTACCTGCTGTTTCGTGTACTTTTTTTGTGTCACCTCCGGCAAGGTTCTGAGCGAGCTTAGGCGAGCTGAGTTGGTACTAAAATGTAACGTGAAAACAATGCCGACTGCTGATTGGTCAGAGAGAATCGTCACCATTCACTGCGTCATCATTGCACGCGCCAGATGGAGTATCCAGAATAACCCCGCCATTTTTAAATAGTTTGGCCAGAGATAGTTACTAAACTTACTACTATTATTTATGGCAACTAGGAAGAATACACCGTGGTCAAACGAGGAGGTGCAGACTTTCCTTTGTTTGGTTGCCGAAGAGAGGATCCAGCGAGAGCTTGATAGGGCAACGAGGAACGAAAGGCGTCGCTATGACGACCGGGTACTATTTGTGGATGTACTGTCTGCAATGGAAAACGCCCTGCCAAGTCGAGGGCGAGCCGAGCTAGTACTGGTAATGGAAAAGCGCCATTAGAAGAGAAGGGAACGATGTGCTACATCACGTTGCAATGCTTTGGGCATGTCTGCACATCTTCCTTCAGAAAATTCGAATCTGATGACGTGTTCAAGAAGCTAGTGCTATCTTTAGCATTAATGTCATCAATTGAGAGGAATTAACATTTCTTGACAATTACAAAAAATATTTGTTTTTCTAAACTGCATGTCAGTGAAATATTTTTCTAATTAAATTAAATTAAATGTTTAATTTTAATTAAAGGTGCATTGTGTAATATTTAGGAGGATCTGTTGACAAAAATGCAATATCATATACATAACTATGTTTTCAGTGGTGTATATCTTACTTAATGAACTGTTATGTTTTTATTACCTTAGAATGAGCCATTTCAATCTACATACACCACTGGGTCTCGTTACATTGAAATGCACCGACATACAGAAACAAACTCACTTCTACAGTAGCCCTAAACAGACAAACACGTTTCGTCACTATGTTGTTCTTCGTGCAAAGAAGAAGATAGCAAATAAAACGCTGATAGATAGAAGAGCAACTTCGACTGAAATAACCACTCGTAACAACCAAGGTATAGGGGTGGTTAATCTGTCTGATTTCTCGATTTTCGAACATTAACGATTAGCGATTATGATTTTCCATTTCACAACATTTTGTTCTTTGTGCAAAGAAGCTAGCAAATAAAACACTGACACAATGATGAACAAGTAACAATAATAACAACAATAAATACATTAATTTATTTTTGTAAAGAAAACTTAATTGTCCAGACCTTCAAAAATTGCTTAACTACCTATGCTGTCTCAGACGACCACATCTTTACTGATGGTCACCGTAACTTCTTTTGGTTGCAATGGGCAAAAACTTGAATGAATTTGATGCTTTCAAATTAATGGTGCAAATATTCATTCATTTATTTGATTATTTATTTATTTTATATTAATTTAAAATATTGGCAAGTCTTTAAATACAATAAATGAAGTATTAGGATTGACACAAAATGTACAAGCTCTTAACATAAAGCGTAATTGCTTATTGATACAGTTTGTTTTCCTGCTTGGATAAGACAAATCTTTAATTCTAAGAAATTGTAATCTATATTCCAGTCAAGGTCTCAAGACTTTTTTTAAAAGGGTGCAAAAAGCAAGAGAAAAAATTTAAATCAGTTTCCCACAGCAACAGAACAGTATGATCTTATAAGGCCCTGGGTTGTCCCTCTACATCCACCCATCTGTCATTTGTCTGCTAGAGCCAGCAGCTTTCAGGTGAAACTGAGGTGTTATTTATTTAGGTCCCATGGGACATCATTGTTCGTTGCTGACTTATTGATATTTAGTTATTTTAAGCTTTACTCTTAAGAAAGATCATTACCTAAAGTCCCTGGTGATGATCCTAATTATTTCACACAGGGTCTGAGATTGTTCTTTCTGTTTCTTCTGACTTTTAAATCTGGGTGAAAGTATACAACTTGAACATATACTGTACATGACATACAACAATCAAACCATCTTTTTTAAATGGCTTTATGAACAACAATGCTCATATTATGCTAAAAAAAATATTTGTATTTTTTTCAGGCTAGTCCAATGTAGCGTCTGGATCAATCAGAGACACACAAATTATTCATTATTTTTAATGAATAATCCAACAAACTCACTCTCCCAACAAAGTTCTATGAAACTTCCCCCACAAATGAAGTCAACACTGGCAGAACTCGAATGTCCTGTTACAAGACTGATGAATTTTGCGACCCAAAAGAATGTGCAGGGAATTGTCTCCTAATACTGAGAATTGGGAAATCAAACCCTTTTAATCCTATATATTCTATATATACACACTCACCTGGATTATTAGGGTCTCTGGACTCTGGGTCAAACATGTATGGGCGAATCACTCCAGTTGCCATTTTACAACATTGGACGTTTTCAGAACAATTTCCCTCACGTGCATCTACGGGTGGGTTGAAACTCATTATAATATGCAAATCCGTTATCCACTCACAGCAGTGGGCGTTTACTTCCAAGTCTTCAGTGCGAGATGCCCATAAAAACCTAGCGTTTTTCTAGGCTCAAAACTAGTGTACAAAATAGCCTATTACTTATTCATTTTGATGTTTTTGAATGCATAAACCAAGCATCATACGTTGACCTTAGACAACAATATAATACAATTTAAAAAGCCAGTTCACCCAGGGATGGAAATTAGCACTTCACCTACCAGCCACAGTGGCGGGTAAATAAAAATAGCATACTGTTTCACCCGAACGGCGGACACTTTTAGAGGAGGCACACCTTCAACATCCGCGCGTTTCTTCCATCGAGGCTCAATGAGGGAAGAAAACGTGGAAACGCGAGAGGCAGTTTGCCATCCAAAGGGGAGAGCTAGCCGCGAGTGCATGATGTATTTTCAGGGCGGAGTAAGTTAGCTATCTTGTGTGGTAAAGAGCTAGCTGCGCGAACATCTACCCGCGCGCTTTTCGTCGAGGCTTGAGCGTGAGAGGTGGGAGCTAGCCGCGAGCGCATGATGTAAATATGACAGAACAGGCACACCGTAAAACTGCGCTCCACGTGAAACTGTGGTCTTCCAACCTTTTACTATTGTGTCAATTGATTTTGATTAATATGCGCGAGGGAGAGAGAGCAAGACAGCACTTCGTGTTGTTTGAAGACATGAGAGAGCACGGCCAGGGTGCTCTCTCTCTCTCTTCCTCTCTGCTCTGCTCGTTTGCACCCTGTCAAGCCAGCGCACCAGTCATTCTATTCTACATCACTCACCGATCAAAAAGTGGACAATCTGACGGGTTTTAAAAGATTAAATACAACCCGAAATTTAAAAAATCCCTTATTTACCCAAACCTGTCGCCACACCAAGGCGTGTAAAAGAGACATGCGTCTATTTGGGACTTGGCTATTATTTGAAGTTTTACTGTATTCCCGCAGAGAGAGCAACCTCCAGCATAGAGTGCGGTTTAGCATCTGGTTCAGTTTTTTGTTTAATCTGCCCTACCAATTTAACGAAATGTATATCAGTTCATGGTAGGGCTGTCAACTTTAGTCGTTTAGTCGACTAATCAGTCGATGCTCGTCTTGGTCGACTGAAATTCTTATTGGTCGACCAGTCGCATTTTTTTTTTTTTTTTTGCCAATAGAAATACATTTTCAATGATTTACTCCTGATATTTATTCCTTTATAAAGCAGTTATTTATTACTGTATTCTAAATATAATTAGCCTATGTTTTATCCCCAACTTTAAATGCTTTTAGGCTATTTCTTGTAACTGCGCCACAGTTTAGCGCACACACATAACACACTCGGGAACCGCACCTGACTGGCTGCGCTGCTGCTCGCGCTCAGTAAGGGATGTACTGGTAGGTGGTTTTGCTGTATTCATTCAGTTCACGCTACTTTAGTCGACAGAATGTCCAAGAAATCTAAATCTTTTGTCTGGCTACATGTTTGTGGAGGTAGGCGACGGTGGCGACCGCGTTGCTCCATTATGAGCGCGCACATCGCGTGCCTATTTGAAATCAAACTTGAGCGCGCAAAAGACGTGAGCAGCTCTTTTAACGGCTTTATCATACTGACTCAATAGATTGTTTTCTTAATAGGTTTTTATCTGTACACTTGACTCATTTGAAAGTAGCCTAAATAATGTAACAAAACGAAATTAAACTTATATGCTATCTTACAACACAGCCTAGATTTCAGATAGTTTTTTAGGCTATTTTGTCTGTCGTTTTAAGACGCCTAACAGATCGGCTGGACAAAAGTTAACCCATAGCTTTGTAAGTAAAGAAGAATACAGCCTGTATAAACGAGAGCTTTTGTTAGGATTTTTCATTATGTGGCAGATAGCAGTTATATTATTTTGTAGCGTGTGGTGTGATCAGGTGCGCGATTGTGACTGTCACTATAGACCAAGGACAGAGCTCCTCACTTGCAGTTAAACAAATCACTTAATTTTCAAAGAATTGTATTATTATTATAGTTTTATTTATTTTCGATGTTTTTTCGTTGTTGTTTTATAAATGCTCTATGACAATTGTTTAAAAAATGTTCAATCAAAACATCCGTTTTTTTTTTTTTTTTTTTTTTTTTTTACTACTATGTCGTCGCAGGACAAGACCTTGGTCCAACTGAAGGATTTCTTCTGGTTGATTACAGCCCTAGTTCATGGTTTGTGTGTGTATAAGAGAGATAGAGAAAATGTCAGTATTTTATTGAGACTTAAGATTAAATAAACTGGTTAAGTATTGTAGATACTGTAGTATTAATTTTCACATGCAGTTACGCATTGTCGGTTGAAAACAAGAAAGTGGCTGGTAAAAACATTGAGTGGCTGGTAGATTTTGAAATCCATCAGCCACTGTGGCCAGTGGACAAAAAGAGTTAATTTCCATCCCTGTCATGACCCCTTTAATAAAGTCTTTTTCATATCACACGTAAAGTTTTCTGTGTCTCAAGCTCATATCTGGAGTCACTAATCATAGATCTTGACTACTTGCTCTTAGTACTTAGTCAGAAATACATTTCCCATGCCCCAAAAATGTACATTTCTATTGATTAATTAATGACCAATATTGAGTGTTCACGAGTAATTGGTTGTAGTGTTAATGTAGCTACATATTGTTAACACAATTAACTGATCCAAATATTCATAATCAATTATAACAAGTTATGAGTGCTTATTAAGATTTCATAGAGCTAGTTTGCTACACCAATTAAAAATACTATCAAAAAGTTGATTAGGTCTAATACCTGAAAAGCAACATCCATTTATAAAGCATTATGTGAGCATTATGTTTTCTCAAATTGATTTTTCTAGAAATGCACTAACACTTACAGTTATCATGAGGTACCACAGCTCACTAAATTCAATTTAGATTCCCATAATTACTCTTTTTGTGCTGTGTGTCCTTTGTACACATCCTCTGTCCTTATGGTTAGCTCAGAATAATAATGTTAATGAACACAGCACAGATGATCCAGATTCAGATGGATATCGATTTGGCAGCCACCCTAAGAATCGTGCCAGCAAGTGATAATACCCAATAATGAGGGTAATTGGGTAATGATCCATAAATGCCATCAGAGGCGGAGAGATACAAGACAACGGCTTCAAACAGGAAGGGACAACAGGAAGAGAGCCCTCATCTACTTGGCGAGACCAAAATCAAGCATGGATTACAACAAAATCCTACTGAGGGGCCAGCTGTCAAAAATATACAGTGAGATACAAGAAACAGAGACAGAGATGGACAGGAAAAAATAAGGAAGAGTCACAGCAGGAGGGTGTTGCTCTCATGACATTACCTGTCAAAAGCCTCAAGTCAAAGCCGTGGGCTGACAATCAAGACTGTAGGTTGTCACATGGATTTATAGCCATGCCAATACTCAGCAGAACTACAGTTCCTTGTCAGGGGCCGATCTGTACTTTTTATGCAGTAAGAACTGCAGTGTTAATAAACGACAAGGGTTCGAGAATATATTTAATTGGAAAAAAAAGTACATAAAAATCTTTCAAGCCAGACTAACAGTATGACTTCCATGTCCTGATGGATTTTTATTAAACCTTAATATTCAGTTAATGTTATATATATATATATATATACATACATACATACATACATACATACATATATATATATATATATATATATATATATATATATATATATATATATAGATTTATATATATTATATAAATATATATATTTATATATTATATATTATATTTATATAATATTCAATACATCCTCAATATTCTAAATGACAGCCATGAGATAAAGATCATGTTTATATAATAGTTCAATGCCACAAAAAGTGTTAACAGACACAAAACAACAACGGAGTGCCTTTAAAAACCCTAAACTACCAGAAAAACTGCTTCCTTCTGCCATAGATTAAAATCTCAAATTGAATTTAACAGTTGAGCCCAAGCCTCTGTTATTAATTCTCAAAACGTCATTTTAGAACAAGAACGCGGAAGTTGCTTCATTAAAGCTTATGGTATTTTATATGTACAGGGCAGTTGAATGTTTGGTTGACAAACGTTTTTAAGGTGTGCAATTATTTTCAGGGAAAAATTGTTCCAGGTAGGTCTTGATTGCCTTATAGTTCCATATCACCACAAAGAAAGATTTCAGTAATTTCAAAGAACCAAAACCCACAACGACACTGACCAAGCAAATAAATATAGGGATGTAATGATTCACTCGTTTTCTCGATGCATCAATTACAAATCTTGAAACGTATTTTTTAATCGTTGAATTTTGGTTCAATAATTGATTTACAATGCTAAAGGCCATTGCACACTGAGTCTAAAATTTTCGTATGCGCTTTTTTCGTGTTCGTCATCCTGAAAATTCGTCATGCACAGAAACCTTGCACACTGAGTCCAGAATGGATACAAAATGGATTCATCAAGCATTGAGGATGATTTTGCTTGCCCCCTCTCTTATTGAAAAGAGAAGAAAAAGAAAATATTGGTAGATCCTATTCCAATCCTGAAATTGCACTGAAGAGGAAGGAGAGTTCCACTTCTTATCGAAGGAGTCACGAATTATCCCGAGATATTCAAAATTTACTTTAGAATGTCAGTGGAACAGTTTGATGCTTTGCTAGCGATTCTGGAGCCACATATTAAAAAGAAGACCACCAATTTCCGTAAACCAATCGATCCTGAACAGAGGTATAGGACACACACACAGGCAAATGCACGGAAGCACTGGGCAGACAGAACATCTGTATAGGCTACAGGTTATATAATTTGTACCCAAAAAATACATAAGTTATCGGATTGGCTGCTCAATCACACCTGTAATCAATCCAAAATTTTGGGGATGTTTCCTTGTCTAATATCTTAAATATAACATATAAACACTTGATCGAATTGAAAACCGAAACTGAAAGGACTGCGCATGTGGAATGATGTGCGGAAGACTCCCTCGGCCCTGAATTGTCAAAAAACCTCTCAAAATGCTGGCTGTGGATGCGAAAAATGCAAAAAATCGAACCCGATTCCAATTAATTTTATGAAGGACGAAAGTTTCGGAGGCATGATTGACATTTTTTTTTATGTGCGAAATTTCGGAATGCGAATTTTGGACTCAGTGTGCAATGGCCTTAAGAATCAAATTATTTGTGATTTGATAGTGATTCAGTGCATTAATATATAAACATTAAATTACAACATGCAGGAATTAATGGAGACATTGTGCGCCATCTTTCGTGTCCACAGCTCTCCTTATAGACGCTTTCAGCAGTGACAACATAAACAAACGGTACTGCGCATGTGCATTAAACTGGTCCAAACTTAACTTCTGGCAAACTTGCGCAGACAATCCATAACAAGTAAATAACCATAGTAGCTGGTATTTCTTGCCAGTCAAAGAAAATAAATGTTACCTGGCCAAACTAAAATGTGACACTACCAGACCCGTTGAACAAAAATTGGAGACAAGATGTTTTTCTACCGACGTGTCTGATTTACCGCAGTGTTAAAAAACTGTGGCGAGCGCGGCGACGGGGTTTTATAAGGTGAACATAGCTCTCCTTATTAGCTAGGCTTCTTACATGCTTGCTAACCTTTTTATTAAGGTGGGTCTCCACATTGACAGCATGTTGGATGGATCTGTGCAGCGTTGTTTATGATACTAACCATTCAATACACAGACTGCTCCGCTGTCAATGTGTTTGCGAGAGAGAGAGAGAGAGAGAGAGAGAGGGAGGGAGCGTGCGAATATGCACTGCACGCAACTCTGCAGTCAAATACAACTTTTCCCATCTTAAATTGTAAAAAACACAGAAATCAATATGTGGCGGTCAGCGCTGATAATGTGGTGGGCTGCCACTAATAAATGTATGGGAAACACTGTACCGGATACTCGGATAAACCTAGCTATTTTAATACCACCGTCTCGCTCTTTGTTAGGAAACCTTAACATTTTTATTTTTAAAAATTGCATTTGCTCCCAAGGTCTGATTGCATCCTACAGCTCAACAACCTGCTCATCACCTTAACTTTCACTGCATTTGCAGTCAATGCCATATTATCCAGTGAACAGTATAAACAAACAGAACGGAAGTTAACTTTGGGCCAGCTCATCACCATGGCAACGCGTCTGATGAAAGCGTCTATAAATAATATATTAGTAAATAGTAATTTGTGCAATACGTGGGAAACCACATGTGGTGGGTTCAAGTGCATTGTGGGACTCTGGAATGTTGGAATATTCTCATTCACCATCATGGGGCCAGCCCCACTTTCCTCTTCTAATGAGTTTTATGTCCTTGTGTATAAATAAGCATCCCCTTCTCCTCTCTCACAGCAGCCCACCATATGGCTTGTGCATACCTGGCACCAGGAGCTCACCTGAGCTGTGCTGGTTTCGATCTGTCAGTTCCCACATTTAGCGCAGGGTTATCAGCCTTAAAACCCACAGTTCATGGGAAGACTATCTAAATCAAATGTAAGTGCAGACCTACCATTAAATTACACAGCAAAAAAATATAATATGACTGCCAGAGATTAAATAGAAAAATCATTTACCTCTTGGTTAAGATCGGAAGCTGTCCTCTGGTGTCCTCCGATTTAGCTTCTTAAATGTACACAGACAAAAAACAATTATGTCCAACTGCCTCACGATGACAGAAAAACCAGTGAAAACTCATTACAAAGACTTCAAGAGAGAGTTCACCAAAATTCTGTCATCATTTTCTCACTCGCACATCCTTCAAAACAGTTATGATTTTCTTTCTCGCATGAAACAAAAAGAATGTATTTTGCAAAATGTCTAAGCTGCTTTTTTATATGAAAATAGACAGTGAATCAAATTAACTAAAATGATAAAGAACAGTCTTCTGAAGCTACATTACAGCTTTTTGCATGGAAAAAATAAAGCTGAAGTCTTCAATTTTACAGGATCAAAACGAATATCCTTGAGCATGAATACAATTTAAGAAGGAAAGATCAGCTTGGATATCTGTGTCAGATCTAGAACAACATGAGTTTTGGGTGACATATTTTATCATTAGCAAATACTGGAAATGGTGTTGTCCTTCATTGTGGTTCAAGCTTTCAATATTGGCATAAAGACACCGCAACTACATCAACCAGCACACACACATATACACACACTCTCTCACTCACACACCTGCTGTGGTGGCAGTGGTATTAGTTGCACCACTGTTGGTGTGCTGATGACCAGAGGAAAATATAAACGTGTGGGAACTTTCTGTACCATCACTGTCCTCTGTGCCGTCCACAACCCTGAACACAAACCAACAGAAATCCACTTGACTGTTTTCACAAGTTCCTTCAGGTACCAGTGAGCAAATGTCTATTAAAATGCAGTATCTTTTAATGTTTTTTAATTACATGCATTTGTAGATGTGTACACACCTTGGGCTGAGATTTGCAAGGTCAGGCTTTGTAACAGTAGTATGCTGAAACTGGAGATTTTGTTGGTTTGGTGGTCATTTTTTCTCCAAGTACGTTTTCTGCTTGGTTCCACCACTGAGATAATGTATCTGATCATCTTCATCATCATCATCTCCCTCATCTTGATGCTCAGCTTTTGATGGATAGCACTGGATCACGTCTCCATTTCCCCTCCCCTCCATCTGTGATTGGACAGAAGAGATTGCACTGAGGTCATGTGAGGCCATATGAAAGTTGGATGACTAACCGTGGATGACTCAACGAGAAAAAGAATTACTTTCAATTATTAATAATGAAACAAGTAGATGTAAGGACATCTAGTTAATGTGACAGAACTTGCTTAATAATTTCTTCTTAAGCAGTCATCTGTGGCATTTCAATTATTTTTATGTAGGTCCCACTTTTTTGCCATCACCAGTACATAATTATCTAAATGATCACTTTTAAAAGGCAAAGCACATTTATTTAGAAAGAACACATTTAAAAGGGGACCTATTATGCCCTTTTACAGAGACTTGATTTGTGTTTGGAGTAAAAAATAAAATAGGCAATCATTCTTCTTTTTTTTCATTTTAAAAAATGACCATTGTTGCACCACCTCTCTTCCCATTCAATAAGTAATGCTCTGGTTAGTTCCTGTCTCTATGGTTAATGGTTAATATTATACTAAAAATAATATAATAATTATATTTTGGTAATTATACAATGTTAACATGTGAAAATGTTATGTGCGGAGCACTTTTATGATGGATAGATGCACTTTTATGGACTTCAAAACAAAAGCGGCCATTCACTGCAATTATAAAGCTTGGAAGAGCCAGGACATTTTATTACATACAGCAACTCTTATTTTATATTCGTCTGAAAGAAATCATATACACCTAGGATGACTTAAGGGTGGGTAAATCATGGGCTAATTTTCATTTTTGGGTGGACTATACCTTTATCATTTGTGGAAACCATGATATATTTTTTCAAGATGACCTAATGAATAAGTTAAAAAAACAGCATTTATTCGAAATATTAAAATATTCACTTTTGTAACATTATCAATGTCTTTACTGTTACCTTTACTTTTACTTTTCCTAAACTTTTGAATTGTATAGTGTATCAGTTTCCACAAAAAAAAAAAATTAAGTGGCTTTAAGTACTATGTACTTGTATATTGAAACGAATAATTTGATACAATGGAATTATTGTGTACATACATGTTATTACATTGTACTTATATTTTTTAAATACCAGCATGTAATTACAGCTGTAACTAATTTATGTAATTACATCTGTAATTACACCGCTGACCCATCCCTTACCCTTAAACCTACCCATACCACCACACCTGTCCCTAACTTAACCCTCAATAGCAGCAAAAGTGTTTTACAATACAACATGAGCACAATAAGTACATATACTTATTTTTCTATGTAAGTACATAGTACTTAAAGCCACTTAAAGGAGCATAACGCAAGTCTCAGAGTTTTTGCAGAACTACGCCCCCTCTGGCGATAAACGAAACTGCGTGCGCGCTCATGGAATACACGCATACACGCACGTTTGCACGAGCTGTTCATAACCAAAGGACTGGAGCATCAGCCGCACACTGTGCGGCACACATCTTTTGTTACAGTCATAATGAGGTAATACAGTTATAAATCTGCAAGCCATTTAAAATATATGAAAGGAAAGGCATTTGAGTAAATTACACACTTATGTAGGCCTATGTGTGTGTGAGGGGAAAACAGGGGTAACGTTAGTAGAAAACTTAGGCTTTTGTTTCCATCGATCTCCATGTTGAACTGTTTTATGTGCTTACTGTATCCACTTATGATTGTGTTATTATGGAAACACGTTCATGAACACGTTTGAGCCCTAGAGCAGACCGCCCGAGATCTCTCCGTTTGTTGAAAGCCTTCCCGATGTTGACTCTCGTCTTATTCCGACGCCTGGCACTGGACAGACAGAAGTTTTATTTTCTTTGTCTTACGTGGAGTTTGCGTTGGGGTTTGGAATGAACTACAAGCCGGTCTCTTTGGGGCTGTTTTTACACCTGGCCACAATGCGTTTTCTCAGATCTATCTGATTTATCAAAACGATTCCATTACACCTGGTCACATAAATGTGTTTTTGCAAAACGGATATTAATCTGATATTCAATTCCCGCGTTATATAGATTTCATGAAGTGCACGTCACCGAAAGCAACAGATGAGCTGCATTTATTGATCATCGGCTTCGGCTATTTCAAAATCAGCAAAGACAGCAATAAGAGAGAGCGGCAAAAGCTCTGGTATGAGATCATTTCATTTCTTAAGGCTACTTTTAATGAAGATAGTGGAGGTAGAAGGTAACTTAGTGATAATCGTATGCGTCTTACTTTCACTTTCATTTGCGATAGATTGCGGCGCGCTGGTTTGATGAATACACTCGCCTGCTCATCGGTGATGCACGTCGTCATATATGACTAAAACAACATGAAAAAGCCTGTTTTCAACAACCAGATGCATTTACACTTGTCCAGTTTCGTCTGGAATACAGCCCAGACCACATCCTCAAGTGGTTTGAGCTATCGGATTCAAATCCGTCTGGATTCAACCTGGTCTTTTCACGATTCGAATAAGTTATCCGATCACAGAAAACACATGAAGTGACCAGATGTAGGCTAAACAGCCCCTTTGAATCCATCTTCTACTTTTGGAAAGTTGACTAAAGTTGCGTCGCTCGAGTTGTCTTCTCTGATACGGAGAACGCGGCGAATACACTAACCTGCAAAGCATAGGCACATAGCCAGGCGAGCGTGAACGCGCATGACGTCACGCCCAGGCTCAGATTCGAGCCCGAATCCCTCTTATATATTTCACTGTACAGGATTATAGAGGCGATCGCAGTGATCAGAGAAGGGCTCATTCAGCCCATCAGACGATTGTTTCAGCATGTATGGGTTAGAAAACGGCTATTTTTAACATAAAATGTTGCGCAATGCACCTTTAATATAAAATAGGACCAAAACTTTTTTCAACATAGACTACGTTTACATGCAGCCAGTAACCAGTTTTAGCAGTAACCCAGTTGCGAACGGCCATGTAAACATCAGCAAAAACCCGAATATGCTCATTTCCCAGGATATGCTCATTTTCCCGATTTTAAAAACCGGGATATTATACCTGGCCTGGGGTACCCTTTTCTAATCCTGAATTTAACGCATATCGGCATATCCCCATTGTGATTTGTGTTCTGCGCATGTTCTATTCGCAAGGAATCTTGGTCTTTTGAGTAGAGAAACTTCTCGGGGATACAAAAATCCGAGTTTAGTATACCGGAAGTAAACATGGCGAGAGCAGGCGAGACACAGCACAGCATACTTTTAGCTATCTGCGCTGAATTATTCATTATCCACATGCTGTTGTTGATACAGGAAGAAGAATCTGAAATGACGCATATTGTGTCTTAAGGTTTTCCGTACGTCTAGACGCTAAACACGCGTTGCAGTTTACATCAGGATATTGCAATTCCATGTATACAGGAGAAACTCTCTCTGCTCACGCATGTAAATGGGTTATTCATAATGTTTCAGAAACCCAAACAGTACCTTAACCCGACCACACAACACATTCTCATCCTTTATCGTCATATAAAACGCTATATGAGAAAAGGCGCTATACTACGCACATGGCATCCGTTATCGTTAATATAACATGCGCTGTGATGGTTAGGTTTAGGTGTGGGGTAGGGTAGGGTAGTCTCATATTACGCTAAAGGATTTATTGGATTTATTACGCCTTGGGTTCGCGTGTTATATTAACGATAAAGCGATGTCATGTGCTTAGTATAGCGCCGTTTTGTCATATAGCGTTCTATATGACGATAAAGGATGAGAACGGACTGGACCACAAACCCGAAAATTGTCTGCATGTAAACGTAGTAATTGATCAAAATCCTGAAATGTGAAATGAGCATCAAATCATCATATTGTAAACTATATTGTAATAATATTGTAAATTATTATTAATATTTTTAATTGGAATCATTATAAGCATAATGTAGTATCAATATTACCATTAAATATATCTTAAATTGATTATTGGCTACAGCTGATTCACAAAAAAGGTTTTTACAGTCATATATTATGATAAATGAATATAAATCAGTAAGATTATTAATTGATGAATTAAAAAAAAATATTAAGAAAATAAAAGCGTAAAAATTCAAAACAAATAAAAAAGAACACTGTATAAAATACATGACCAATGCACTAAAAATCAGTAAGCTTAAGTGCAGTGCACTGCTTACTCAGAGAATGGACAAGTAAACAGATGTGTTTTTCAATATGGACTTCAGTGTGGGTACTATTGGGACACACACACGCACACACCACACACACACACCACACACTTTCCCTCAAGGACCAATTAGACAAAAGCTATGAAACAGCAGAAACACATCAAAGTGAATGTCCTTAGGTAAATTTCATGTACCGGTAATGGTAGTGGTCTTATAACTTGAACTTTGACCTTGCTTGGTGGTAATAAACGGGGAAGACTTGACCTTAACGCATTTAGAACAGCTGGCCTTTGATAATATAATGATCTTGGAGTGATTATGTCACAGAACGAACCCTAAAGGCTCGATTGAATCTGCACAATAATAGTCACTGTAATGGGTTTTGCTGTGCTTTACACTTCACGGTTCTTACACTGCATTGCCAATTACACAGTGAAACTGCAACGACGTTGGCTGAAAATAACAATCTCCATTTATAGAACACTTTAAATGTCAGTCCACTGAGAGGTGTCGGAAAAGTCAAGAGGTAAAACACAGCAAAGAGAAGGAATAAACGTGAAGGGTATTCCCCTAGTTCTCTTTTAATCTTGCACCTCCCTCTCTTGTTCTATATATATCTGATTAATTTACACTTTTCGTATAATAATTTGGTCATTTTCCCTTTTGAATAATTGAGGCTCCCTCACACTGTAATTGAAAGAGCGGCAGTTTCCTAAAGCAGTCAGTCATCCGGCACTTCAATAAATTCCCCTCCCTCCTCCTTTTACCCCTCCCTTGCCCCTAAACGCGCTGTTCCCCTTCCTCTAGCACCGCTCCCTCCCTGATTACTGCTTCAGGCATGGAAGGACAGGGAATGGGGAAGATGATCATCACCATCATCATCAATTTTTCGTTCTCTCTCCCTGCTGTTTCAGAGCTGTAGTGTTTTTAGCTTCCCTCATTAGGCAAATGAGGCGGGAGGTAGATCATTGTTAGGGAAATGAGCCCCAAGCTATTACAGTCAACACAGCACTGTTAGTGGATAAGTGTGGAATGATTGACAGCTTAGGAGAAGACACACCTGTGTATACATGGACTTACTGGACATTCTGGATATGACCTGGAAAATGACACATATGTCAACAGCATACACTACCATTCAATAGTATGTGGTCAGTAAGAGTTTTTCTTAAGAAATGAATATTGTATTCAGCAAGAATACATTAAATTGATCCAAAGTGACAATAAAGACATTTATAACATAACAAAAGATTTCTAATTCAAGTAAAAGCTGTTCTTTTGAGCTTTCTGTTCATCCAAGAATCCTGAAAAATATGTTTCCCACTAAATAATAAGCAGCACAATTGTTTTTAACATTGATAATAAGCAGCATCAGCATATTAGACTGATTTCTGAAGTGACACTGAATACTGGAGTAATGATGCTGAAAATTCAGCTTTGCCATTACAGGAATTAACAATTAAAAGGGATAAATATTTCACAATATTACTGTTTTTACTGTTTTGCCATTTCTTTAACTTACCCCGTTTAAATCTTGAACTCACCGCAAACTATTGCACAGTAGTGTAGATTCACATACACACATAAGCAAGCGATCAATCAGTCTGTTTGTCTGTATATGAATCTTGGGTCCGTAAAAAAAAAAAAAACTAAATCAGGTCAGGCTTTAAAGGAGTAGTTCACTTTTAAAAAAACTTTTGCTGATAATTTACTCACCCCATGTCATTCAAGATGTCCATGTCATTCTGTCTTCATTCGAAAATAAATTAAGGTTTTTGATGAAAACATTCCAGGATTTTTCTCCATATACTTTACTACTTTAAGGTCCAAAAGACAGTTTCAGTGCAAACTGCAAACTGTTCAAAGAGCTTTAAACTATTTCAGACGATGAATAAAGGTATTATCAAGCGAAACGATCGGTCATTCAAAAAAAAAAAGTTTAAGTTTTATAAGCTCAAATGCTCGCCTTGCTCTATTCTGTGATGTGCGTTCGTGACTCTTGTTTTGAACTTGTTTCAGTGGCGGCGCCAGGGGGGAGCTAGATGGTGCTGTAGCTCCCCCTGTAATAGCCATAGCACCCGCCCAGCACCCCCAAGAAAAGTTTGTATTTTTTAAATTTATATTTTAATGTTATGTTTGAATAGTCTTTTTCATGTTGTTAAAAATGGGAATAAATAATAATACAAAATATATATACTTAGTTTCAAATAATGCGCGGCCGGCCTGTGATCTTCTTTGGCCAATGGGCGCAGCTCCCGCTGAACGCTTGTTTTAGTTTGGAAATTTAGAAAAGTAAATCATACACAACAATGGATTGTTTTTTGCTCCCTAAACGTTCACGTGAGTCACAAGGAAAACGAGACTGTGAAGGTGCAGATTACCGCTCGTCATCACAGAGCCCCAGGATTGTTACAGATGTAACAATTTTATTATATATATATATATATAGTTTTCGCATTGCTTTGAAGACGTTTGTGGTAAGTTCTTGATTTTCCCTTCTGTTGGCTGTTATGACACACTGGCTGCGTGGCATAAGCATCTCTGCGTGGTGTGTCCGTTTTTATTTCGGCTCCCATGTAAACAGATAAGAGCTTTAAAACACGTTTTTCAGGGAAAATTGAATAGGAAAAGATGTTTATATGTTATTTTGTACACAAAAACATATTAATAAATAAAATGTTTATGGTTGAAAGTCTAGGTTTTGACAAATTCTGATATAAATATAATAAATAAATAATTATCAATTTTCAAAAATTACACCCCAATACAGAACGATATATTCTGTAATCTATTTTGCTGTCAATACTGCTGACAGTGTCTTTATCAATAGGCTTTATATTTATGCTTAACATGAAGTATAGGGCTTCCATAGTACGTCCTCCCTGTACGTCACCTAGCAGGAGTAGCACCGCGTCAGACACGTTTCTGGTGTGCAGAATAATGTTGGTAACTGGCTGTGTGATTTCGTGATCTGAACATTTTAGGCTGAAATGTGCACATCTGTTGTCTTGTTGCTGCTGTTTGCTGCTCGACTGTATTCAGGGCTCGAACTGAGACAGAATTGTGTGAAATATTATTTTCAGAGGTTTATATTGGCAGGCTTATGTATGTTTTATCTATAGCTCTTGTGTTGAAAACTTTTACACACACATATATATGCTATATGCATGCTTGTTTATAGTCGCGGAGCGTGTATAGTTAATGCGAGCATGTACGCGCAACCTCCGTAATGAAACGCCCCAAAATTCAAAGCACCTTCTATAAAGTGTTATGCATCCCCATAGCACCTGCATCCGAAAATCTCTGGTGCCGCCACTGACTTGTTTATCAAAATGAACAAATCTTTTTTCGTGTCATTTGGTTCATTCAACGAACTAAATGAATGAGTTGACTTGGGAAAGATTCGTTCATTTTGATGAACATGTTCGAACAGGAGAGTCACGAACGCGCATCACAGAACAGAGCAAGGTGACAATTTGAGCTTATAAAACTTAAACTTTGTTTATTTTTTATTTTTTTAATTAGCGATCGTGTCGCTCTGATAAGACCCTTATTCATTGTCTAAAATTGTTTAAAGCCCTTTAAACAGTTTGGACCTTGAACCGTTTGGTCATAAGTCCATTATATGGAGAAAAATCCTGGAATGTTTTCATCAAAAACCTTAATTTCTATTCGACTAAAGAAAGAAAGACATGGATATCTTGGATGACATGGGGGTAAATGATCAGCAAAAGGTTTTTTTTAAAGTGAACTACTAACACAAATGACACACAGTGGTCTTACGTGGCTCTCTTGTCCCTCTCTCAGGTTATAGGTGAGGTCGTGTGTGATGTCCTGCACAAAACGGTGGGAGTATTCAGGATACAGGTCAAGCACCTCATACAGACCCCTTAGATTGATGCACTGCAGGTCACAGTACGTCAGTGCCTTCACGTCAGCGTTTGTCTTTATGACGCGGTCATCAACTGACATGTTGGCACCAATCAAGTCGCCTTTACCTGGATGTGGCACACAGGAACACATGAGGAAGATGCAAAAACACATGAATATTTTGTCAGATATCATTAAGGAATCACAGGAGTGTTCAGTCAGTGTGTCAATATGTAGGCTAAAGTGGCAAGCTAATCCAGCATGAGTTCTATGAGGAATGTATTTAATAGAAACAAAACGTAAAACTGTTTTCAAGTAATGTTAACCAGAGACTGTATTTTACACATAAATGGATAACCACAATTCTTAAAACCCATTAGAAACTCCTAAGGGAAATCATGGCTCTAAAATGATCATTTGTTGAGCACTTTAGCACTGTGGGACTACAAACAGCTCTATTAGCAGCAAAGAAACATACTGTATAAAAAGCACACACGCATGTAAACACACACAAAAAACAGAACCTTCTTGAGAACTCAATGTCAGAGAGACCTTCCTTTGTCAGCAGGGTGGAGAGAGAGTGTGAGGTAAAGATGAGAAAGATAGTGTGTGTTCTTTTCCTGTCAGAACTCATAAGGTGATATTAACACAAACACAAACATGCGCACACACGCATACACATACACACAGGCAGGACCTAACAGGATGATGAGGATTTTATTTTTTCACACATTAGTTCCACTGTCCTATGAGCCTGCTGAGTGCGTGAAGCCTCACAGAGAGAGAGACCAATCACAGAGAGCAGTTTTTGTTGGCTACTGTAGGAACATATGACATGGGCCCTAAAGTCTTCACTTAATGAGAGGTATTAATTTTTCCCTTCATGCTAAAACTACACTGAATATTTTGAGCTTTACTGTGTTATTGTGTGTAATTGGTGAGTTTGTGTAAACTGACCGAGGATGGCTAACACCATGCTGTCCTTTAGCACCTCCATGGAGCCAGAACAGACAAAGAAAAGAGCCTGTAGAGCATCTCCCTGCCGAAGAAGACACTCGCCCGGTGCGCAAAACGTTGTCTTAATGTGCAAGGAGAGAGAGCGGAGACACCCACGACTCAGAGAGGAGAAGACGGAAAGCTCTAGGATCTCTTTGTTCAGATGCATTGCGATGTCCGAGCGCAACTCATCTGGAAAGTCTCTCAAGAGCTGGGGAGTGTATTGGAAGAAGAGAAAAAAGAGAAAAAGAAAAGGGAAAAAAGGAAAGGAAAATAAAAAGAAAGGTGTGGTTAACAGTTACTAACATTATAAGGAAAAGAAATACAGTGGGGAGAACAAGTATTTGATACACTGCCGATTTTTGCAGGTTTTGTAGAAGTGTGTAATTTTTATTATAGGTACTCTTCAACTGTGAATCACAGGATTTAAAACAAAAATCCGGAAAATCAAATTGTATGATTTTTAAGTAATTAATTTGCATTTTATTGCAGTCCATAAGTATTTGATCGTCAACCAACCAGTGAGAATTCCGGCTCATGTCAGTTTCTCTTTAAGGCCCCGTTTACATGAAGGGAAAACGCAGATATTTCCCTGCGGTTTGCCCTCATTTACACAAAAACCCCGTTTTTATCACAGAAAACGATTATTTCTAAAACTTCGGCCAAAGTGGTGATTTCTGAAAACACCGGTTATGTGTTGTCATGTCAGCTGGGAAAAACTGCGTTTTAGGTTCTCTCTTGTTGATTCTTAGGATTCTGATTGGCTTGCATGGCTTTATCCTTCTCCCTACACTGCCGCCCATAGGTTTGGCATAGATCTGATGACGCTTCGACGGCGTATTTATTAGGGGTGGGAGAAAAAAAAAAAAACGATCCATCGATGCATCGCGATTCTTTCTCCAATCGATTCTGGATCGATTCTGAGAATTCCAGAATCGATTCTGAGTTTAGTTTTTAACCAGATGTGCAATGACGCTGAGTTTGCTTTAGAAACACCCGTATTCTGCTTGCTTCCAATTCCTCACATAGGCCTACATACACCACTCGAACCTTCCGTAAAATAATTGTTCATAAAGTTCGGAAAGAATTGAAGCGAATCACGACACGAGGACATTCACGGGCTTCATTGCACGCGCTGTGAGAGACGCGCACTTTGTTTGACGTACACTTGAAGTGTGCCGTCTCGCCCGTCGGTATATTTTCCTCACAAATGCTCTACGAAGTTAAAAAGACACCTGTCCACACACTCAATCAAACAAAGAGACTCTGACCTCTTCACAATGGCCAAGGCCAGAGAGCTGTGTAAGGACATAAAATGTGTAAGGGATAAAGTTGTACACCTGCACAAGGCTGGGATGGGGCTACAGGACAATAGGCAAGCAGCTTGGTGAGAAGGCAACAACAGTTGGCGCAATCATTAGAAAATGGAAGAAGTTCCAGATGACGGTCAATCTCCCTCAGTCTGGGGCTCCATGCAAGATCTCACCTCGTGGGGCATCAATAATCATGAGGAAGGTGAGGGATCAGCCCAGAACTACACATTGGGACCTGGTTAATGACCTGGGCCTGATGTATAAACGTTGCGTACGCACAAAATGGGCATAGAAATATGCGTACGCATTTTTCCACGCACATATTGGGATTTATAAAAAATAAACTTGGCGTAAGTAAGTGCGCACCGTAAGGATGCTCTTGACCGTGCGTACGCACTCTTTTAGAAGAGTGTGTTTTAGCGACACCGATGGTGAGCTGGAGTCAAATGTCTTTTTGCTCACTATTAGACAGAATCTAAAGAAAATTATACATCTAAAGAATATTATTAAAATATAATTTCACAAACCTACCATCACTTGAAGCAAACATCCATCCCTTCTTAAATGACCGCGCCAGCACGCGCGTGGGCCGTTTAGTGAAACTGATGCACATATAGCCTATAATCTAATGGCTGCATGTTCTCAATAGTTAACAGTTCTCAACAGTTTAAATAAATAAAAGAATGATTTAAACTATGTTTTACTTCTGATATAAACACTTAGATTAAATATGCCACTCTCATTAATGGAGTTAAACACTTAAACTACATGAAATCATTACTGAGAAGTTTCAAAAAATATATTCAATAAATAGAAATAGACCTATTTGTTGTGGATGCAGTGCTTTTGAACACTTTTCTTCTGGCATGCTGTGTTTTAATGTTTTAACTAGAGATAATTGCTCATGATAATAGCAGATTGTCTGAGAAAATTGTTTCGTGCAAATAATGCACAACCACGTCTATCTGTTTCCATTAAAATATAAATCAATTAAAGATACTATTTGGCCAGTGGAAAAGATTGAGAAAAACTTTTTCTGGAATGTATTTAACACTATTTGATTTATTCATTCAAAAACAAGGCAATTATAGGCTACTAAAAAAAATTATATTTGTAATAATGTGACGGCACATCCGCATTTCATATTTTCCTAACGTCTTGTACCGTTAAACTTGGTATCAGCGTGGATGAATAATCATATGCAAATGATATGAAGATGAGGATATGCATATTTAAACTAGGCGTTGTAATCTCCATATATGGTTATTTCGGGAGGAGACGCACGTGCGCACTATCTCCCGCTGACTGGGATTTATAAAGTGAATTCTGCACAGGTTCTGGCGTACGAACGGTTTTATAAATCTGAAAACTTTTGTGCGTACGCAAATTCTGCCTTATGTGCGTACGCACACTTTAAGGATGAAATCTACGCAAAGTTTTATGCATGAGGCCCCTGAAGAGAGCTGGGACCACAGTCTCTAAGAAAACCATTAGTAACTCACTACGCCGCCATGGATTAAAATCCTGAAGTGCACGCAAAGTCCCCCTGCTCAAGCAGCGCATGTCCAGGCTCATCTGAAGTTTGCCAATGACCATCTGGATGATCCAGAGGAGGAATGGGAGAAGGTCATGTGGTCTGATGAGACAAAAATAGAGCTTTTTGGTCTAAACTCCACTCGCTGTGTTTGGAGGAAGAAGAGGGATGAGTACAACCCCAAGAACACCATCCCAACCGTGAAGCATGGAGGGGAAACATCATTCTTTGTGGACACTTTTCTGCAAAGAGGACAGGACGACTGCACCATATTGAGAGGGAGGATGGATGGGGCCATGTATCGTAAGATCTTGTCCAACAACCTCCTTCCCTCAGTAAGAGCATTGAAGATGGGTCGTGGCTGGGTCTTCCAGCATGACAACGACCTAAAACACACAGCCAGGGCAACTAAGGAGTGGCTCCGTAAGACAGCATCTCAAGGTCCTGGAGTGGCCTAGCCAGTCTCCAGACCTGAACCCAATGAGAAAATCTTTGGAGGGAGCTGAAAGTCCGTGTTGCCCAGCGACAGCCCCGAAACCTGAAGGATCTGGAGAAGGTCTGTATGGAGGAGTGGGCCAAAATCCCTGCTGCAGTGTGTGCAAACCTGGTCAAGAACTACAGGAAACATATGATCTCTGTAATTGCAAACAAAGGTGTTCTGTACCAAATATTAAGGTCTGCTTTTCTGATGTATCAAATACTTATGTCATGCAATAAAATGCAAATGAATTACTTAAAATCATACAATGTGATTTTCTGGATTTTTGTTTTAAATTCCGTCACTCACAGTTGAAGAGTACCTATGATAAAAATTACAGACTTCTACATGCTTTGTATGTAAGTGGGAAAACTGCAAATCTGGCAGTGTATCAAATAATTATTCTCCCCACTGTATTGTGTTTTTTTTTATGTGAACTTGCTGAAACAGCACATTACATTCATTAAACAGCCATTAAAATCATTAAGCATGCCACCTTCAAGTTCCCACCCTGAAAGTATTCAGGCCATGCCTCATTCCTGCCCTCTGCCACCCTTCATCTGCTCTGCCCATCCATCCATATATGCAACCATCCTTCAGCCTGACTGAATGGCATCTGTCACTCTCCCCTTCACTCACAGCACACACATCCCTCTTTTTCTCTCCTCTTTGTCTCCTGCTCTTCGGCCATCAGCCTCACCATCTATTATTCATAAATCTGTGATTTAGCAAGGTGTTTAGATTTCATCTCATTCTTACCACTTTCTCTCTGGACTCTGGAATAAAGTCCCGGGCTCAAGGATAGGGCGCATACAGTAGTCCCCTCCTCAAGTGTCCAAATGTCTGTCTGAAATTATACTTGCCTTAGCTGTTTCTTCACTCTTGGCTTTAGTATGTTCCTTCATTAGTAGTATATCACTTATAGTGCCATAGTATAAAAATGTAGGTTTGGACATGATGCCATGGTTATCTTTCATGTTGGTGTAGCATGTAAATACAATGGTATGTGAATATGGTATTTAGAGATTGGTCATGATTGTTTTTGATTGTTCATGATTGGTCATGATTGGTCATGATTGATTGAAAAATGTGAAAGATTTATTTGTATCATTATTATCTTTATTTCAGGCTGCACATTTTTCACAATGTAATTAATTTTATTTATAAGTTAAATAATTATTCAAACAATATGATAATCAAATTATGGCATTTATTGGTGACCTAAGAACTGATAACCAAATACTGTTTTAATACTGGTCAATTCGAACCAGTATTATATTGGTCTATGAGTCTGAATCGGCTTACCCATAATTATTTATAGGAGGTTACTGTTATTCATTAGCAGATAGGAAGTGACTTGACATAAAGACTCCAACAATAAAAAAATCATTATGAACAACACTAATTTATATATTTAAATTTATAATATTTAAGAAGAGCTGTTTAATATTAATAAAAACAAAAAAAAATATTATTGTCATCTTCATCATCTTTACCTCAGGCTAACTGTTAAAGCTAGACATTTCTATCTAGATAATGAAGACCTGTTATTTAAAAATGTATCTATACAATACATTAAACCAAAAGATGCCATTAATGTGAAAGATCAGATAACTAATTGTGTGAATATTGGTAAAAAAAACATATATATACCCTGAAGAGGACACTTTAAAAGTCGAATGTTCTATACGAGTGTTACACTGCATGAAACACTGGAGTGCAGTAGGGAGAAACATTGTTTTCTTGTAATGTTGGCTCTTCTTGCACAGTCCAGCTGCAAAGGAATTCCGTATCGTCAAATGATTCAGTTGTGCTGTGTAATTCTCTCTGAAGCGTGTGGTTTTACCTCTGTTGGAGTCGATGCCATTGTTGACAGACCAGGTGGTCTGGAAGTACTCCAGCATTCGCTGTTTGAGGCTCTGGGGAAGGTGGTGCACACGGATGAAGTCCTTCAGGTCTTTAGTGCGTGTGTGGTAAGAGGACCAGCGTGAGTACATGCGCTGGATTATCGCCGTCAGCGATTACCGAAGACCAGAGCATGCATCAATGCTGCCAAAGACAATGATACACATATGCATGAATGTACATAAAACTTGAATGTAGGACTGTCCAAAATTTGAGTAACCATTGTATATATATATATATATATATATATATATATATATATTATTTTTAAATCCTCAGCACATAAGTGTGTGTATATACTGTATATATATATATACACATATGTACACTCACCTAAAGGATTATTAAGGAACACCATTCTAATACTGTGTTTGCCCCTTTTGCCTTCAGAACTGCCTTAATTCTATGTGGCGTTGATTCAACAAGGTGCTGAAAGCATTCTTTAGAAATGTTGGCCCATATTGATAGCATCTTGCAGTTGATGGAGATTTGTGGGATGCACATCCAGGTGGATTATCAGTGAATTATCAGTGAATCCCAGTTGTCTCTGAGGAAAGTTTATAAAACGATCCAGTGTAAAACGATCTCTACAGAGGCGGGTGTTGCCGGTGATCCTCAGCTCTTCATCAAGGTATAGGCTCTCTAAAAACCTCTTCTTGATGTGATTGTTTTTAAGGGAATATAAATGAAGATACCGATCTGTTTTGTACATGATCACATCCAGGTAGTAGCCCATGCATGTCCGTGTTGAAGGCATAGCTAGCTAGAAAACTGTAGGCTCAGCTGTAGTAACTAATTGCACTGACAGTCACTCGCGATTGAGCTGTGAATGCGAATGTGCTCGGGAGCGTTATTGTGTGTTAGGAGAGAGATCAGACTCTGTGCGTCATCAAATAGGGTGTGTCCAGGAGGCTCATGGGCTGCAGTGCGTCACGGAGCCCTGTTTTAGCCTCGCCCAATTAATCCGTAAAATTGCAATGGTGAAAAACTGTTTAACGGTCTAACTGCACATTTCAGTACTTCACAGTTCACAGTCTTTGTAATATGTTTTAGCAATACATATGTAACATTTATAATGTGTTTAGAACTTTTTTGTAGAATTGACTTTACAGGGACTTTAACATGCACCGTAACTCGTCTTAAACATCATCTCTACATACAGGTATGCTGTGAGTTTGGGTTTCTTATAACGACCATCTGGGAATGCAATGTGCGCCATTTCATAAACCTACGCCAACATGTTTCTAAATTTGCGAACTGCTGGTTATCATGATTTCAAAATAAAAATTTAAACCCTCACTCTGAGTTTGCATGTTTTAATGTCCACATATTCCTGTTAAAGAAATTATAGTGGCTGTAGCATTTCTATCGCAAAGAAGTGGCCAATTTGAAATACAAATTACAAAGTGAACATTTGGATTTAATGTTCTATGGCCAACATCAAACAAGGATTTAATCAAGTTGTATCCGTAACAACAACAATCATCAGACCGTTGCCACCCTCTGCTAACCTGGCCCTAGCCAGATGAATTTCGCTCCGCCTAGCTCCACTCATCCATCTGGAACCGATCCATTGAAATGGCGTTTCAGAAGGCTGGGCCTTATCAAAAATCCTTGCATATGATTGGATAAGCCACTTGTCTGTCATCTTTATCGACATGCAATTTCAACCACTCACACCGAAGCCAACCCGTGATGCTGATGAGAGCGACGCAGGAAAAAACAAAACAGAACATCCGACGAACGACTACATGCCCTCTTTAGACGAACGAATTACAGAACTCGGTTTAACATTGTTACAAGTTCAGGTAAGATCATGTTGGATATGCAGTCGGTGTGTTCGCTGATCAGCAGACTTGAAGATGCTCTGGCAAATTTTAGAGGATGGCAATAAAGCAGAAGAGAAACCGCTTTCTGAACAATCATCAGTCACTTTGTCACTACGTCACATCTACTGAAACTCCCACCCTGCGTCCTGATTGGCTAAACCATAAAGTTGGTTGGAGAATTCACTCTCAATGGAAGAGGTTCCAGATGGATGTGAGTGAAGCTAGGCGGAGCTAAGCTCTGTATTTGTTACAATACACAAAGTAGATGCTACACTGCTGCTGTAGAGCAAGTACTGAGACTTGCTAGTGCTAATACATTTGTGGTGAGCAGGACGAGGTCGAGGGACTGAGAGAATGTTGTCATCTTGTGTGTTATTGAGTGTTACTGTAGATGAAAAAGTGATCAGCATGGATCCTTTCCGTTTCTGTAAAAACCAACCTATTTATTTATATTACAGGCTCTTGTCTCTCTAAGATGTGACTGAATGTGTACATACATGTGGTGTATAATTGGTTATCATTGTGTGTTTGGGAAGGGAGCAGAACTGCCCGATGGCAAATGGTGACATTTCACAAAACAAAGCCATGAATTTTGAATGCGAACAGCTGGCGTGACCTCATATCTTCTTAGTTAATGACGGACGAACATACAGTATGTAAATGCTTGCGGTTAAGTAGACATTGATGTTGTGTATTATTGTATGTTTTTAATTGACTCTTTGTAAATATACACTTTTAAACAAATCTTATACACTTTATTTTAAATACACTTTAATACTTAATATCTACAACCTTTTTCAATATTTCTCTATTGTCTTGTACAAACATGTATTCAAAGTCGTTTTTAGTTTCTAAATTAGGAGCAGACATACAGCCTCCACTTTTTGGATCCTAATGATAATCCAATTTTGTTCTACCTCCAAATATATTTAAAAATATCTCCTAAACTTCAACCTTTCTGCAAAGACACACACACCTCCGATAAGCATGGTGCAGATGGAGAAGATCTTCTCTGCGTCTGTGTTGGCAGAGACGTTTCCGAAGCCCACGCTGGTCAGGCTGCTGAGGGTGAAGTACAACGCTGCAATGTAGATGCTCCGCAAAGACGGTCCACTGCTCAGTGTACTGTTGACCGCTCCCATGTCCTCCTCGTATGGAGATTCCAACCGCTTCCCGAGCTCATGAAGCCAACCTGAAGAGAGCGAGAAAGAAGAAAGCGTTTGATATAATTAAACTCACACTAAAATGTGTTTGTGTATCAGTTTCATATGTGTCCATATGGTGGAAAAGTAGCTCACACTGTAATGACACATAAGCTATGAGAATAAGAATTAATACATTTATAAAGCATGGATAAGTTAAATTGATCAGAAACGAAACTTAAAGGTGCCCTAGAATGGTTTAAATTATTTTATAATGTTTTCTGGGTTGCTCTTATAATGTTAGTATGTTTTTTTAGATCAAAAATAGCCATAATTTAGAAATAAAAGGCATTTTTCCTAGCCTGATTTTAGCCTCTGCTTTGAACACTCTGTTTGAAGGGGCGTGTCTGCTGTGTGTAACCGGCCTCTGCTGTGATTGGCTGACATGCTTGCATATGAAATAGCTATGTATTACATGTGAAACTCTCTCGAATAATTTTACTACAGCTATTATAGGTTTTTACCATTACAGCTATCGAGATTAACGAATCGTGAGATGTTTTTGAAGTATTTAGATCTATTCCCACCACATAAAGTGTTGCTGTGATGAGCATTGAGCAGCAGATGACAGTCTGTCGATCGCGAGGATGAAGATCTTATCATTGCAACGCAGTTTCTGCCTTCACTATTTTCACTAATGCAGACACGATCATGCACATACAGCAAGAGCTTTGTTGTGCAGTGTAACGTGCGTCATTGAATTCATAACGAGTTTGGCAAGTCTCCAGATAAACTCGCGCTGTGATTGTTCTTTGATCGTTTTCTTTCTGTATATAATTCACAATTTAAATAAGATTTTTTTTTCATCCTACTAAAAGAAACGATGTGAAGTTGATATTTAATCACTGGCCTGACTTACTGATGCATAAACAGTATTGAACGATTTTAAAGTGGAATATTACCTGTCTGAACTTGAACAACAACACATCAGCTCGATCCGAGGCCAGCTCTTGGCAAGTTGAGGAAACAGTCATCGGTGAAATGTTTGAAAATTTCCAGAAAAAATAAAATTAACTCATTGTTTCTTGACGAAGGAACTAAAATATACTTTTGTGTTCATGTGTACATCCGAACACTGATCAACTCCCATGCTTCGGCTGCGCAGCTCCGTCTCGTCTGTCATTGAACATGGGCTGGCATATGCAAATGTTAGGGGTCGTACATATTAATGTACGTCCTTCGAGTGTTGCATCAACAGGCTCTGTATGGTCACTAAGAAGTGGGAAGTATGCAAAGCCTGTGTTCAGTGGTGGTTTCTCAAACGATTTTGTCGGACTAATGAAGGACCAAAACACTGAATGCATGTCACATGCATTATACTCTTATCTTCTAACAATGAAGTAAGTTCTGTTGCTGGCACCTTTAGACATGTGATAATGCTAAAAAGATTTTTATTTCACATGAACGTTGCTCTTTTCAAATTTACAGAAGCACATAAGGTAGCACAACTGTTTTCAACATTGTGTGATGAGTGATCTGTGTTCTTTGTATGTTTGGGTGGGTTTTTACTAGTTTAGTTAAGCTTCCTTTGTTTTCAGTTCATTTCCTTGGTTACAAATTAGCCCTTTTCACACAGCCTGTTGATCCCGGGAAATTGCCAGAACGCCTTCTGTGTGAACGCAAACACGACCCGGGATTGATACCGGCATCGATGCCGGGTTGGGGACCTAGTAACATTGCCAGAATCAGTCCCAGAACGCGCGCTGTGTGAACAAAAGCCAGGACCAATGCCGTAAGGGGTGTGTCATAGTGATGACGCTCGTGCCATCGACGCGGCTCTGTTGCTAAGTTGATCTTATATCAGCAAAGAAAGGACAAACAAATGTCTGCAAACTGGAACGAAGCAGAGACCAGGAGCTAATCACTATATGCACTGAAGCAGAGATCGTTCACCAGCTTTGTGGAACGGTATGCACGTGTACATGTTTTCGACGTGTACGTTACACGTCTCATCGTGACTTCATGTGTCTTTCCGGAATCTTTACGGCTTGTGTGTGAACGCATTCACAGATCCCAGCAAATCACTGGCAGTGTGAATGAACCGAAATCAAACAATCCCGGGACAAATGCCGGGTCACATTATCCGTGTATTTTCCAGGAATCTCTGAGTGAAAGGGGCTATTGTTTGAGTATTGTTTAAACCTGTGACTCATTTTGTTGATTGGTTTATCTGTGTATTTAAGCTCTGTGATTATTTCTGTTCCTGCTCAGTTCCCATAGTGTTCCCCGGTTTTTATGAGCGTTTCATTTTGAGTTTTTTGTTAATAAAATACTATACTACTGCACTTAGATTCTTTACCTCAGGGTTTCAAACTGTGGGGTCGCAGAGGGGGGAAAAGGTAGGTTGTGCAAAGTCACATGGCAGCAGCGAAATTAATGTTTCAGTGAATGACACACACACACACATACAGTTTAGTATAGTGCAACACAATATACTAATATCAAACAGAAATCGCAAAGGTTGCAATTTAACTGTACAGTATATACACTTCAAGAAAAGTGCAAAAAGTGTTTTCAGGGTCTCAGAGTGACTTGGTTAAGCAGCTCACTAATTATTAAGTGGCTCATTAATTGTCCACAAAACTACATTGTACAGTACCTGTCAAAAGTCTGGAAACACTTCAATGTAAACACCATGAATAACATTCATTCTACACCTAAGTATTTCAATCTGATACAACATTTTACTAGCCTGGATGCCAGCCCGAACTCCGCCCACAACATTTTTTGGACGGGGAGTTCGGTCTGGACTCTAGCCATTGAGGAGTAATTATGATCTGGCAAATAACGTTCGGGCCAATCAAATTGCCAGGGCAGGCTTTATACGAAGATGGACAGGTGATCTTCGGGGACGTAATCATCACGTTATCAAAGAGCGGCGCGCTTAACTGGTTTCTCTCAGAGATGACTGCAGCTGGAGAATTGAGATGAATAGATTCCGCTGATCGTGTCTGTTATAAAATGAATCGACAGCACATTAATTTTAAGAGACAGAAAACTGCAATCAAGGCATTTGTCGATCGGAAAGATATCTTTGCCGTCCTTCAAGTGTAACTTATCAGCTGGCTCTGATGGTCACTAAGAAGATGGGAAGTGATGAAAAGCCTGTGGTCGTTGTGGTTTCTCCTTTTGTCGGACTCATGAAGGACCAAGTTAAAGAAGCAACACTCGTTATTTTACTTCTAAAATAAGTAAGTTCTGTTGTTGACAACTGTGAAATGCAAAGTTTTTGACTTACTGCGTTGACTCTGAGGTCTACCGACTATCCAATTGAGTGCAGAGTTTAGTTTTTTTTCCTTGTTCGGTTAAGACACGCCTCATAATCAAAGCCCAATGAAGCGGTTTCAGACTCATATTCTCAATAGAATATGAGTATGGCAGAAGTCAGGCTACATTTTAACATCTATCACATTTGTAAATTTTTGTGGCGGCAGACTTACGTACATGAACTGGTTACATGAAAAGCAGAAGGAACATCTTCCGAACCCCAAACAGTTCTCCACTAACAGAAGTTGTTTTGAATTCAATTCATCAAACAGAGTTTGCCTTCTTTCTGAAACAATCCTTGTGTTTACTGATAAGGAGCGACCCATCAGTTCTCACATACCACACTATCTAAATCAGGGTACCAGAGAGAAGATTCCAGCCCAGTGTTGCTATAGTAACAACCCATCAGAGCAGGCCGAGGGTCAGTGGTGGAATGCCGAGGGGAACCAGCAACTTTCTATCAACGTGAACGCTACTACTTTCACTTCGATCCATCATTACAGACCATAAAGAAGCACACTGGGCTTAATTACAGCCCCTCCTGCAGTCAAGATGGAGAGAGATGTGCGGCACGACGTCTGGGTGACTGGTTTGTTTGCCGTTCACTCACTCTTTCACTCACTTGGCTGCTTGCTGTCCCTGGTGCACTGTCACGGTCCATAACATCACCTAACAGTGTCAGGCTTATCGCGCTTCTTCTATAACCATAAATTCTGCTTTCCATTTTCATTTTATGTCTTCATCGCTCTCTCTCTCTGTCTTGCTCTGAACGCATCAGATTAAACCGATTCATATTATGTCCATATTGCAGCTTTAACAAATCCATTACAAACTGAAATGAAACTGGAAAGCCAGACTGCGTTGAATCAATTAACACACAGCATGATTGCTTCGGTTCAATAATTAAAAACTTAAAGGGATAGTTAATCTCAAGATGAAAAGTCTGTCATCATTTACTCACCCTCATGTCATTTAAAACTTATTTGAAATCTTTCTTATGTTTAAAGCAAAAGTTTGCTAAATGTTTCAGTGTTTTTTGTCCATTTAATGAAGTCAGATGTCCCACTGATACGCGTCCTGTTGACTTAAAGCAGTAGTTCACTTTTAAAAAACTATTGCTGATAATTTACTCACTCCCATGTCATCCAAGATGTCCATGTCTTTCTTTCTTCAGTCAAAAAGAAATTAAGGTTTTTGATGAAAACATCTCCATATAATGCACTTTACTGGTAACCAAATGGTTCAAGGTCCAAAAGACAGTTTCAGTGCAAACTGCAAACTGTTCAAAGGGCATTAAACGATTTCAGACGAGGGTCTTATCAAGCGAAACCATCGATCATTTCAAAAATAAATAACAAAGTTTAAGTTTTATAAGCTCAAATGGTCGCCTTGCTCTGTTCTGTGATGCGCGTTCGTGACTCTCCTGTTCAAACTTGTTTATCAAAATGAACAAATCTTTTCCCGAGTCAATTCGTTCATTTCGTTCGTTAAATGAACCAAATGACACGAAAAAAGATTTGTTCATTTTGATAAACGAGTTTATCAAATTGTTTAAGCCTGGTTCACACGGCAGGATTATTAGGCCGATTTTAGCCCCGATTCACCCCTTCCGACAATCTTAAGGATGCTCAGATTATCGCAAAATAATCAGATCAGATATTCCTGATGTGTGTGGTGTGTTAAAACTGCTCTCATCTGCTCGGAAGGATGCCGGGACCGCTCCGATCTCAACTCGGAAATGGAGTCCATGCTCGCATTGTCTCCCTGTTCTTTGCCCATCGCCTTTTTTTTTGAGAACGTTTTTTTTTCTGTTAAAAACAAACTACACACTATCGCCACTGCATCCTCTTCGTCCGCCATGATTGTTTCATCTGAAGTCACGTTTGATTTCGAGGGATTTTGCGAGATTTTCTGTCTCACCTGGGAATGCTCGGGAGTCAAACAGTCCATCCAGGATTTCGCGATGTCGCGATCGCACTATTAACGCAACTTCAACAAATCCACGTGAATTCAGTGCGCCTTGCAATTTTGAAAAATCACCGCAACTTTTCTGCAACTTTGACCAATCATCGCGCCGCGGTCTCTTGCAAAGCGTCGTCATACGTCAGCAAACTCACTTGTTTTGTCCAGAAGACGCAGCAGATGTGGACTGCCAACGTCTCACATTTAGACTACCAACAAAAATAACAGAAAAGGCCAATGTTGCCAACTTAGCGTCTTTGTCGCTATTTTTAGCGACATTGCAGACCCATTGCAGGCTTTTTGGACAAACCTCAGTAACCAAATGTTGCCAGCACAATCCTGCGTGTGCGAGGTTTGCTTTCTTCCTGCCGTCACACCTCTCTCTGCGTCCCTGTTCAGTGAACGGCTGAGAGGAGCAGCACGGCAGCTGACAGATGCGAATGAGCAGTGTTGTTTCCACTGACTTATCACTTATCTGCTTCTCTTTTGTTTTATATTTAAAGAACTGAGTTTGACCATTTTATTTTCCTTTCTTTTCTTGTGTTTATCACTTGTAATAGGCTACTCGCTATCACAGTGCATTAGTTCACCCAGTTCCCGAACTCTCTCAATTCAGAAAATTTACACATAAAAAATAGCTAGCCTACTCGTTCTATTGTCTAAAAACAAAAATTAAAAAAAATAAGGAAATGAGAACAGCTTTATTGGATATGCGGCTATATTATATTATAATAACTATATCAAAATACATTATCAAACTTTTGATTTTTCCACCATTTATCTTTAGTGGCTATTCCTAAAACTGTATTTTGCACTTTATTAGTATTGGCATCTTTCAACATAAATGCTGCTTAATGTTTGTGAGGTTCTGCACATTGACTTTTTTGCAGGTGCAGATCTTGTTTTTTTTTAAAAAAAGAAGCTTAGTTTGTTAGGTTTTGCTGTGTCTTTAAATCATTTGTTTTGCCTTTTATACGGTTACTAAAGGTTAGTTAGTGGGTTTGTTCTCATTAACGTGTGTTACAAAGTGTGTGTGACTTTGTCTCTGAAGTCAATTCTGGACTACAATGGAGCAGATGCAGATGATGAACAGTGTTTTCTGTGGGACATAATAAGTCCCTTTTATTTGGGTGGACTTTGAACTTTTCTTTCTTAGTAAACCTATAACATGCACACAAAAAAATAACAACACAATAAAGGGGAAAAGCCAAAAAAGCATAATATGAGCACTTTAAGTAAAAATCTATCTACCTTTGCCGTTTTAACCTATAAAAACATGCAGAAGAACATCGCAACTTTTATCGCAAATTTTTAGAGAAGTGGCCGCAACATCAGGCATTTTAGGCCGCAACAATCACATAAAAAGGCCCGCGAAATCTGACTGGTCAAATCGGTTTGCGTGTGATGTGTTGATTTTGCCGTGTGGCTGCGCACCACACACTGTACAACCAAAACTGTTAGACTTGTGATTTTTATCGCCGTGTGTGGGGTCTCTCACGTTCGTAAAATCGGCCGACAATTTTAAAATCGTCCCGTGTGAACCAGCCTTTAGAGGTCATATCATTGTGTTGTGCATGGAACCAGGGGAAAATAAGTCTTTATTAATCTGCCCCTGTAATCATTATTTGTGTGGACAGGAATAAAAGTTGTTGGTGTTTTATAGCGATGAATCGGAAATATAGGTAATTTGTGGTGTTTTGCAAAAATGTTGGTACTGTAGAAGCATGTTTTCCAGTATGTTTTCCATTTCATTCTGTCTGTGAGTCAATGAGCAAATTTTGTGTGCCAGTTTGTGTACCTATATCCCAGGTGTCCGTGTTGCTCTCCACCTCCTTCTTGCCAATGATGTACCAGATGCAGGCCATCCAGTGGGCCAGCAGTGCAAACATGGACATGAGCAGGGTCAGCACCACCGTACTGTGCTGGGAGTAACGGTCCATCTTCTGCAGCAGGCGCAGGAGTCTCAGCAGGCGCACGGTCTTTAACAGATGAACCACTGACACCTGGCAGAGGGGAAAGGGGAACTCACATTAACTGTCGAGGATTTGCTCTGCATGCAAGTGCATTTAAGGGCTGAGAAGAGAAGGTGCCTGTCTTGCTAAATTATATAGTGCTGTGCATCCAAAATAAATTAAAATCTAATCAAACAAGAGAGGGTAGAAGTCCTTAGATTCCGTCAATAAATCTTTAAAAGTACTGTGGTGGTACTATGGCACATTACAACTATATTATAACCACAGTAAAAAAGCATGTTCATACAATGGTGCTTTTTAGAAAGTAAATACAGAGGGCAATAAAACAGTTTAACAGGAACATCTCCTAGATGTTTTAGAGGTCACGGATATCTTGGATAATGTTGTAGCATGCAGTCAGGTATGAGAGCACTGAGACAGCTGGATTAAAATATTTAAGAGATCATCATTAGACTGAGAGACATTTAAGCCAATTATAGTGGTATAAAACAGCTTTTCTCTTTTCACTCCGTCTCAGTCATGCAGAACTGCATGTTCTCAGGTGAATGGAAATATAGCACCCACTAATAAACAAGACAATAAATCACAAGAAATAGACTGCAGTTGGGGATATGAAGAGTATAAACATACAACAACATTGAGAACAAAGCAGGCTGCCTAAGTATATGTTTTTCAGGATGACAATCATAATCTTTCTGTTCTCTGGAGCAGTGACTGTGCTCTCCATCACCGTCATACTGTCAGAAAAGAGAAAAATTTATCATTAAGGTTAAAAATGACATAATCCTTCCACTTAATGCTTTTAAAGAAGTCACTTCTGCTCACCATGGCTGCATTTATTTGATCAAAAATATAGTAAAAGCAGCATTATTATGAAATACAATTACACTATAACTATAACTTTTCTAAATCAATGTATTTTAAAATGTAATTTGTTCCTCTGTTGGAAAATCTGAATTTTCAGCAGCCATCACTCCAGTCTTCAATGTCACTTGATCCTTCAGAATTCTGAAATATTTCTTATTATTATCAGTGTTGAAAACTCTTGTGGTACATAATATTTTTGTGGACTGGAAACTGTGATAGATTTTCAGGACTCCTAGAGTAGCAAGATCCTTTCTAAATAATATTTTCTTTTTAAATGTTGACCACAAACTTTTGACTGGTACATAGGCTTCAGGATTTCTTTTATGTCATCTACAGTGCTCAGCATAAGTGAACACACCCATGCAAAATTTGACTAAAAAGAGGAATAAAAACAAAAAATCATCTTTTGGAAATTGATCTTTATGCCTTAATTTAAAAAAATGAGGAAAATCCAACCTTTAAAGGGACACTACCATTTGCAAGCTTTTCATTGTTAGAAACCCTACTCTTACTATTGAATGGTTAGTGCAACACTCTCTTTCTCACCTTTTTCACTTCCTCCCACAATGACGCAAAAATCATAATTTTACGTCATTGTAGGAGGAAGTGTAAATTGTAGATTTACAATTTACACAGTAAAAATAAAGTGTTACCAAAATATTTATGCTAAAAATTATGACACTAGACATGCTATTCTATATATTCAGCAGAATGCAGGGCTCCAGACAGCGGCCATTTTCCTTGCCGGTGCGACCAAATATTTATTTAGGTCGCGCTGGCACAACTCACAACGTTCCCGAGCAGCAAATGCAAACAAAATGAAAGCGGAACGAAATGCGCGACTCATTTATGCTTACGACATTGTTACTAGGAGACCCAGACTCTGATCCAGTGAGAAACATTCCGATTCGGAATCGGTTTATTCAAATTAGAAACACTTAGGCTTTCAGTCCACAAATCAGCAACATTTACCATAGATTTTATGGATTTAGGCCAATGTAGTAACTCTAACCATAACTATGGTATTGTGACAGAAATTGTCAAACACTTATGAGAATGTGTTGTACCCTACCTTTCGGAACTACTGGTAGAACACCATCAAGTCATGTCTCTCAGGTCATCAAATCAGAGACTACTATGTAGACCGAAATCCAAATTAAAAAGTAGGGGTGACCGTGCGTTCTCCGTTGCTGTGCCAAAACTGTGGAATGCGTTACCTTTTAATATTAGATTGGCTCCTTCCTTTGTCTGTTTTTAAATCGAGATTAAAAACCTATCTTTTTGATTTAGCATATGACTAAGGATGTAATATATTGTAATGTATGCTGTTTTTTTAATTTTTATTTTTTTAATTCTCTCTGTTAACGTGTCTTTTGTATTTGATGTGAAGCACACACTGGACAACTGGTGTAGTAGTTAGTTGTGCTATACAAATAAACTTGACTTGACAAGAACTACACATCTTTTTCCAGCACTTCAAAATTATATATAAATGTTATTTTTAATGTGATGACCAACACATTTTTTGTTCATCCTTCAAAGACTGTCCTAAAACTAAAACATTTAAGATGTAGGTAAACTCTAATTTAAACACTTATTTTAAAATGAATTAATTAATGACTATTGTAATCAGATGCTTATTTGCTATTTTCACTCCCTAATATAAAATGTTCTACTCGTTTTGCTTTTTAATTAATATTAAGACATTATGAATGATAATAATTAAAGTTAATTTCATCTACACCCTAAATTAAGCTTAGTGCTGTATTGTCAGCCCCAGTGCTACCAGATCTTTTTTTAGTAGAACTCAATGGTTCTGGTGATACTGCCTCAAATGTTAGTCTGGAGCCCTGTGAACTTAAAATAAAACTGCACATTGTAATATATGTACGTTAAGTCTATTAATTGTTAAAGGAGATTTAAAGTGAATGAGCAAGTGAGAGAGTTTTAAATAGCCCATAGATATTCTATAACTATTTTCAGTATGACCACATACAAATAACACTCTGTATTAACCTGATCACAAACTTTCACACATGCACACTACCAGATCAGTAACAGACACGTACACACTGCTATTAGATAAGTTTGTCCAAAGCTTCAGGCAGTAACTAGCCAGCAATATTCATCACAGCTTCTCTTATTAAAATCAGACAATCCCTATGAGAAACAACCCTTTCACATCCCTGCAGCATTAAATAATAATCCACGTTGTAATGGCCACAATCTTTCACTTGACAATCAAATATTAATAAACACCAAGATATCATGGTACTCAGAAGCAAAACCAATGAACATTTATGTCATTATAGAAACAAAAAGGCTGAACTTAACAGTTGGTTCAAAATTAGATAAGGAGGGTGAAATGGAGGTAAGGGCATGGTAGGGGTTCATATACTGAGCTTTATGTGGTAATGCATCTATGGGAATTAATAACTAAATCACTCATACTGCTAACAATGTGTAGGTGGGTTAAGAGGGAAGTAATTGGGATAGAAATTGGAGTGATAGAGAGCAAAAGAAAGGAATTGAAAGGGTAGGAAAACAAAAAGGAAAAGATCAGGAAAAGAAAAAGTAAAGAGGAAAAGAGAAAAAATAAAGGAAGTAAAATGAAATTGACTAGAAAAATAAAAGGAAATGGTAAAGGAAAAAGAAAAGAAGAATAAGTCAAGTCAAAGTCAAGTCAAGTCACATTTATTTATATAGCGCTTTTTACAATACAGATTGTGTCAAAGCAGCTTCACAGTGATAATAAATAAATGAAAATGTGAAATGTGAATTAAATGAATAAATGAAAATGAATAGGAAAGATGAGGAAAGGAAAGGGAAATAAATGGAAAATGACTAGGAATAGAAAGAAAGAGGAAATAAGAGGAAAAGAAGGAAAATAAAAATGAAAAGAAAGAAGAGTAAACGAAAAGGAAATAGTAAAGGAAAGGGAATGGAAATGGGCCAGGAAAAGGAAAAGGAAACAGGATGGAAAATGGCCAGGATAGGAAAGGAATGAAGAACAAAGGAGATGAAAGGAAAAGGAACACAATGGGAATTGGCCAGGATAGGAAAATGAAAAGGAAAGCAGTAAAAAGGAAAAGCATAGAAATTGGCCAGGATATAGGAAAAAGAAAGATGAGGATAGGAGTGGAGTGGAAAGAAAAATGACAGGATAGGAAAAAGGAAATGAAAAGAAACGAGGAAAAGTAGAGGGAAACGAATGGAGATTGGCCAAGACAGGGAAAGGGACACCAAAATAAAATAAAATCAAAATAGGAAAAGGAAATCAAAATCAGAGAGGAAAACAGAGGTCAGTGGAAAAGAAATATCATTCTTCACTTCTGATGTCTTTTTGTGGGTTCATGTCTGTGTGCATGCTTGTTGCATTTGTGTGTGTGTGTAGTCCAGCTGAACGGCAGATGTGAAGGGATACTAGTAGAGAAGAGGTGCAATCTGTAAATTGGGAGCAGATTTGAGGGAACATCTCAGAGACAACAAGGTCTATATTACAGTGGCACTTAAGTAGAGTCCACTGCATTTCACTCTCCGCTTAATAAGCCTCAGTGGATTTCAAGCACTCTTCCGTTGGTAGTTTCGCCGTACAGAGGGATGCAGGGTTTCATTACTGCATGTGTCATCACTGTAAGTGTGTGTGTGTCCAAGAGGCACTGATCGATTCTGCCAGTCTGGATTGGCCAGAAAAGCTGACTGTCTTTTTCTGTGAATTAGAACCAGGAGCCTGTGACCCTTGATTTTGTATTGGAGTCATTGGGAGTCATTTCCGAGCCCGTAATACATCTTATATTTGTAACCTGAACCCATGGTCACTCATTAAAAGATCTACATCCATGATGTCATCAAGAGGACTTCATGGTCCACCAACTCAGGGTCACCCAGAGTGCCGCTGTTCAATATTTTGTACACTTAAGGAAGAGCAAGACACATCCTTGAGCTCAATTCAGTGCAGGAGGGGCTGAAAAAAAAAGATTATCTGGAAGTCCAAAAGTCATGATTGTTCAAGCAAGACCAGTCCAGTAAGGAATCTAGCATCTTATGCTTTTAAATGGAGGAAGAACTTCAACAGTAAATGGATTTCACCATGGTAATAAACTCTAATACATTTACATATTTGGCAGACATGTTTATCTAAATCGAGTTTACATTGCATTCAAGGCCTAAGTTATCAGTTCATGCTTGTAAATCCTGACCTAATATTTGATCTACAGGAATGCTTTTCCTAAGCAGGTACAATACTTTTTCACAGCAATGCATTTTGGTAGAAGCATAGCTGTAAAAACATATGGACGTAGTATCCATGACGTCACTCGTAGGTTTCTGAAGAGTCAAGGGAGTGTGGTCTCTTTAGCCGTGTGTCCACCAAAGCGCTTTTCCACACGCTCGCGTATGTTTTCAATTGTTTTCAATGGGAGCGCCGCGTTTTTTAAATGCCTATGAGCGTAATGAGGCGCTGAGCGTTTTTTTTCACGCTGAAGACAGAGTGCCCAGAGTTTTTACTGGTCGTCGGGAGTTGAAAAATGTTTAACTTTGGATAAAACGCAGCGCTCATCGCTGTCACTTTTTACCCAGCCATCCAACCACAGTGGAGGAGGGGCGGGACTAATACCACAATGACCAACTGTCACATTAAAGTGTAACTAAACCCCTGGTCAAAGCCTGACTCCCACCCACTGGCAAAATTTGAAAAATGCTAAAAAAAGCTGGGGAGACCCCAGCGGAGACAGAGGGGACGAGCCAAGGGCGGGGCTGAGCGGGAGCGCTGCATGAGACCCGCAGCTGACGGATTAATTGACAGCTGTAGTGGTGGGAAGTTCGGATCATTTCACCGACTCGGACCCTTCGAGTCCCTGTTCAGCAAAATGAACTAGAATCTTTTATCGAACTCATTTCCGTTCATTTCATCATTATATAATTAAAATGTCATGTTAAATATTCCAAAACATCTAGTAGGCTACTTACTGAAAATCTTGATGAAGACATTGACCGGATGGTCGAGTGTGTCTTGGTGTAACTTCCTTCCGGAATCCGCGCCGTACCACTCGCGGCCGCGCCGGAAAGCAGACCAGACGCTAACGAACCTGCATCTTCACGGCGCGGGCCGGCTGCGCCTCTGCGGCCGCTCCGTGCTCTGGTGTGAACGAACACCAGAACACTGGTGCGTCGAAGCGAGCCGCCGTGCCAGACAGAGCACAGCAGTACCGTGAAAGAATAAACGATTAGTTCATCTCTCGAGTTCCTGAGTCTGGCCGGGTCCGAGTCTTTCGTTCTTCCTGTCAGTCCCATATAGTCTATGCTGTCAGCACCGGAAAGAGAAATGATTAGTCCATCTTTCGAGTTCGGGTTCTCATGATGCTATCCTGATCAGTTTTAAGTACTCAGAAATCGCAACTACTGACTCGCTACAGGAAGTTTTGATCGGAACCAGATGCTTTTATACCAGGGGCTGCCAAGGTCGCGGTGAGCTCGCAGCAAGGGCGTGACAGAGTAGTGTCAGAGAGTTCGCGCTCGCGCTCAGAGAGTACCCCTGCTGCAGGAGCTTTCCGTTAACCCTGAAGAGGGCAGCATCTCAAGACGTTTTTACACCGATATATTCGAAATTTAAAAGACTTTATTGCCAATTGTCAAAAAATGTACTCGAACTCAATGAACAGCATTTATGAAGCTCCATTTCCTCCTACAGAATCATGAACTGAAAAAGTTGGTTAAGTGTTTAGTTACTCTTTAAAGTCTGTGAAAAATCACCCCCCTCACAGTTGTCATGAAGGACAAAATTAGCTACATAGACCAAAACAACTATTTGTTACCAGGCTGTAAACATATTTTTTTTGTCTGCTGTGAAGCTGGGCATTTTAACAATTGGGAGAGATAATATTTGACTCACTTTTGCTGTCAGCCTCAAGTGGCCAGTTGATGAATTGCAGTTTAATTCACTTCCGTGTTTATTTCAAGAGAGAGACGGGGAGGTTTTCACTTGGGAAGAAGTCAGCCCATTTTCGGCCTGGTATTTTAATACCCAAGACCAAAGATCAGACAATTTTTTGGGGGTTGGTGTGGGGGCTAATGTCTAAATGCACAGATAGTAGCAGGAGTATTTGGCTGCTGTCACTTTAAGATATTTGGATACATGGACCGAATATACTGACAGACATCCAGTTCTTCTCTACTGTTTACATTCACTTAAGACATAACTGAGAGATATTTTGATGTGTGTGACTGAAATGTGAATCGCATTTGTGCTGAACCATGGGGCCCGGTTCGTACAGTTTGCAGATCAAACTGTGCGATCCGGTGCACCCCTACTCTTGTAAGGTTTATGTTTGCATTTTTTGTTTTCATGTGTGCCTTTGTTATCTATGTTCCAGCTTTACATTTTTTTGTCACTGATTTCTTGCAAGTTGATACCATAAGTCCTCACCTGTGCTTTTTGTTCAATTTCTTTTGTTAGTTACTCATATGAAGAGTTTAATGCAAAAGCCTCTAAATGCCATTTGAAATTTTCTTTAAAACTGACCATTTTTATCAAGCTTGTATATTTAAGTTCAGTAATTTCACTTAAATGACAATTAATAGGTAATCTTCATTGCCATTTAAGTGAAATTACGGAACTTAAAATATACAAGCTTGATAAAAATGATCATTTTAGAAGAAAATTTCAAATGGCACTTAGAGGCTTTTGCATCTGAACTTCTCATATACAGACCTCATAGAAATGTTCATTGTCTGTTCTTACTCATCTCTAGTGTTGCTTCAGTGTACAGTTATTTTATGACCCCCTGCAATCTCCTGTTCTCCTGTATGTTTGTTGTTTTGTTTGAAGAGTTAGATAAAAGTGTCTGCTGCAATTAGATCCTGCCTAAACTACCCTCGTAGCAACTCTCTGATGCATCCACCACCGTGATAACTCCAGAAAACTGGGATATATTGCGCTTATTTATTGAAATCTGTTTAATTCATCAAAGTGTCTTTCTTGATATAAAAATGCCCTCAACATAGTGCTAGATGGGTCAAAGCATTATCGAATTAGCCATAATATTCAAAGGGTTGTTGATTGTGATTTCACTTTTCTAACTTGTTAGTGCATACTTTTGCTGTTTGAGAATAAACAACATCTGCAAAGTTATGACGCTTAAAGTTCTTTTAAAGAAATTGCTTTAAAAACTACAACAAATGGCTGGTAGGGACTACACAAGTTCCTCCCAGGTTAGTGACATCACAAACCCTAAAATGTACATAAACTTTTTGCTCATCCTCAAAAAGTAACAATTTCAACATGCCTATCAATATCTAGATACATTTACATTCATTTATTAGCTGATGCTTTTATCCAAAGCGACTTACAATTGCTATATATGTCCAGAGGTCGCATGCCTCTGGAGCAACTAGGGGTAAAGTGTCTTGCTCAGGGACACATTGGTGTCTCACAGTGGATTCGAACCCGGGTTTCTCATTCCAAAAGCATTTGTCTTATCCACTGTGCCATCACCACCCCTTATAAAAAATATCTCTGGGTATTTGGGCTAAAAGCTTTCACATACACACTCTGGGGACATCAGAAGACTCTATTTCACATCTTGTGAAGGGCATCACTGACACCCCTTTAATAATATATATTTTTTTAAGCACGCAAGTGACAATTCTGAAGAGTTTTATGCTGGCACATATTGTCTGTGTGCCTGCTTTGTTCTCAAAATCATGTAAAAGTTGTAAATTCAAAATGCATTTGAAAATGACTGCAAAAATCTTCCCACAGATTTTTCCCCTCCAGAGGTTCATTATAATTTTTGTAATATATGCATTACTCACCACGCTGACTTTAAAGGCGTAAAGAAGATCAAAGGGTAGAGCAGCAACCAGGTCGATGATGAACCAGGTGGTCATGTAATGGATGCAGATCTGCCGTGCATCGAAGATCACCTGGCCCGACTGACTCACGTACGTGGTGCGGAAACTGAACATGATGTCTAAAGCGACAGACAGAGTCAGCGTCTTCAAAAAATACACCAGTCAGCATAATATCAATGAATGACAGGGTGTCAACTGAAGCACTTATAACAGCAAAAATGCTTTTCTGACAGCTATATATGAAGTGAAAAGTTGTCACAGACAGACAACAGAAAAATTTAAAATTAATGTGCAATCAAAAAATCTGAACACAAAGTGTTTTAAATAGTGGCCTTGTCTGAATCACACAGCCAAAATAAATTTCAGGAAACTGTTAATTGTACAAGACAAAAAAAATGCATGTAGGCTAATAATATTATTTTTTTTTCAACTCAAATCAATAACATAATGCATGTGTTTAACTTTTAAACCATATGGAACCAACATCCTTTACATAATATGTTGTTCACAAATAGCTTGATTTGAGGGAACATGCATGTTCTTTCTCCATCAATCATGGAGAGAAACTCAAATGGCAGATGTCTTTAAAAAAAACACATTATTTTGTTTCTGTAAAATCAGTCCTTTTAATTCCAATTAATTTCTTTCTGAATAGCAGGATACTGAAGGATATGCTGCTCTGTAGCAATGCTGTACCTCAGAGGGTTAATGGAAGATGTCAAAGAGCCTGATTTAAAGATACGATCATAATCATGTGTAAATATATAGATAGGATTGAAGTAAAGACAATCTCATAAATCATAATCATTCTAGCAATGAAAAACATACCATGTAATTGACTAAATATATTATGTCAAATAGGATTCTCTTACCAATGATGAAGAGAATCTCGACTGCAATGTCAGTGACGGTGGTGCTTACGTGTCAAGTACTCTAATAAGCAAATAAAACAAACGTTGTACGGCACCGTCACAGCGACATAAAATGTAGCCAGTAGTATTAGCCAATCCCAGCCAGCTTTGAAGGTGCTGAAGTGGAGAAGAATGAACTTGGACTTCTTGGCATCAGCGACCTTATATTCAGGGAGAGCACGGGGATCACCAAACACATTCTAGAAAGAGAGAGAAACTGGTTCTGTTTTATCGTTTTCATTCCTGTATTTTTCTACATCATCAGTTTTTGAATGCTCTCACCTTGTTAAGTTTGATTTTACTCTTTTTCTGACGGCTGTGCAGGTGTCCTGAAATGTGGTACAGAACTGTGCTAAGATCGCAGCCGAGTGGAGCCAAACGGAGAACTTCCCTTGACCTGCTCGCGGCGACACTCTGAGAAAAGGTTGGACTGTTGTTATGAAAGTCAAGGGCAATGGGGATACAATCCATCAAGAAATAAAAACACACTGGACAAAATAAATTCCATTAATACATAAAACAAATGAGAGAACAATTCCTGTGGTACTGAGGTTGTTTATAATGTTTTTTTTTTCTTTTTACTTTTTTTAAAATAAAATAAATGATAAAAAGTATAACTACATGAACAACTCAACCTTTGTAGCATTACATTGATTTTAGTTTGTATTACAACAATACTTGTTATAAAGTAAGACTCTGCAAAATGGGGCAATGTTCCTCTAATATGGTCAAGATAACAAAGAAAAATCTAAATCATCATCCCCTAACAATTTGAATTCTTGCAGAAAAGAATGTTATATACCAGCAAAAATTGGCGAAAGAAAATGTTACTTATCATTCTGTGAATGTTTTTTGTAGCTTTGTGAAGAAAAGCAGAGATTTTCTATCAATACTTTCATGCAAATAGTGCTTGCTGCTTTTATTGAGTGCAGGTTTACTCAAAGTGGCCCGTTTTCCTTCTATTACCCTCTATGCTGCTGTTACACAACAGCTAGTCTGAAACAAGAATAACTTCCTTTATGCTGGTGACCTGCTTTACACCAGTGGTTTCCACTAGTTGGGGATCTGCTATCAGAATGTTTCCATTCCCATATTGAAAACATCTGTTTAAATTGATCGAGTGACTGCTAAATACTGCAGTAGGTTCATTTAATTTAGTCTTGAACTAGAACAGTCTGTCAAGGGAACAGCTGAAAGTTTTCCTGAAATGGTCTGACAAATGCAGTTTCCTCTCCTGTGGTGATGTATTTTCAACTGAAACACTTTGTCTAGATTGTTTTGTAAAGCCAAACCTATGGTCGCTTGTTTCCGCCACAGAATAAAAATAAAACATTTTTTATTAATTGCGACTTTTTATCTCACAATTCTGACTTTTCTCTCACAATTTTTAGATTTTCTTTAAAGCCCGGAACACACCAAGCCGACGGTCGGCGTCTGGCAGATTTTGTGCGTCGGCCAACTGAGTTTCCTCGGTGTGATACGCACGGTTTCGTGCCGTTGGCTGAAAATAGTCCTCGTCGGCTTTGTTTACGCACGATTCGACATGTTGAATCGACGTTGGGCCGTTGGGGAAAGAGAGAACTTTTTCTTTTTGGGAAAGAGAGTCACTGCACGAGAATAAACGCAAAACAGCAAGCAAAGAAGTCAAAACGGTAAAGATAGAAGGCTGTTCTTATGTTACGTCTTCTTACCTAAGTGTTCCTTGGCGAATATTTCAATATTAACATGAGCAGAGTGGAATAAAGAGTGTTCAGCAGGATTGATATTTAAAAAGGTAAGCACGCGCTGCTTTGTTTACGTTATGTGTATCTGCAGTCGGCAGCGTCGGTTTTCCTTTTTGAATGACAAATATAGACTAATATATCTGCAGAAATAGACAGTTGGCTAATTAAACGCAGGCGCAGAACGCACATTCTATTATGGGTTATAAAGTCAGTATATTAAAGTATTTTTCCTTAGAATTGGAATTTATTACTCAAAGAACTTTATTACAATTAAGACTTCATATCACGCAATTCTGACTTTATATAACAGTAATAAATATAAACAGAATTGTGAGATATAAACTGGGAATTGTGAGATAAGAAGTCACAATTATCTTTTGAAATGTTTTATTCTGTGTTGCTTTATTGGTCTACTGTCAAGGTTGCTGTGGCCACTGACTGTGTATGAGGTTTCTTTGACAAAAGTAGAGAAGCTGGAGGCTTTAAAAAGTTCATACATCAGGAAATGGTTGGAATATCCATGCTGCCTCAGCAGAGTGGGACATAATATCGCAGAGGAGTTTAAGTGTGCCAGACTGGAGGTCAGACCGGAAATGTCATTAGTAGAGTCAAGCGACAAATGTGTAAAAACTGGAAGAAAGTGGTTAGCAAAGAAAGCTGTGAGAGATGCAAAGGCTGCCCTTCAAATTGGTGATATAGTGGGACAGGTACAGCATGGAAGGTGGGTTTTGGGCTCAGTTTAGATCCTCCTAAATGGCACAAGGCAGGCCCAGCTCAAAGGAGGAAGCTGGTAGTCAACGAGAGTGCAAAAGCAGGAGGAGAGGATGAGGTGTATAAAGGCCATTTCCCAGGCCAGGCCAGGCAGTGAGAATGGATGAGATGGGACAGTGTGGAACAACGCAAGATAGGCTGGCAAGACTTATTGTCAATGGAACAGAGTAGGATCAGTTTTCTTATCAGATCAACATATGATGTTGTCCCATCACCACAGAACCTAAACCTTTGGGTGGGAGAGGATCCTTCCTGTCCCTTTGTGTTCATCACCTGGCATATTAAGGCACATTTTGACAGGATGTAAGGTGGCGTCTTAGCCAAGGTCGGTTTACTTGGCACCATGACCAGGTACTACGATGTTTGACTTTAGCATTGGAAGACAAAGCGTAACATGACTAATAAGTTGCCACCTGTTCTAGCAAAACATTACACACAGAAGACAATAGTACTCTGCCCAGGAAAGCAAACAACCAAGAAAAGGTGTTAAAAATTAACTCTCGCCAAGGACAACTGGAAGCTGCTAGGGACTGGAAGATGCTGGCTGATCTTGATCAATGGCTTTTTTTTCCACCTGAGAATTGCCACCATTAGCCTTCGGCCAGATATTGTCTTGTGGTCTGGGTCAGCACGCCTTGTTCACCTGATAGAGTTAACAGTGGCATGGGAGGACGCTGTAGATAAGGCCTATGAGAGGAAGAAACTGCGGTATGCTCATATAGCCACTGAAGCAGAACAGCAAGGGATGGAGAGTCCGGGTTATCCAGTGGAAGTGGGTTGTTGCAGGATCTGTGGCACTACCACACTATGGTTTCAAGAATTCTTGAAAACTTGAGTTGTTGGATTATTTGTATAGTTTGCATAATTATCATAGTTTTTGCAATCCTGTGTATTGTATTTTGCGTGAATGAGGATTTGTGTTGGACAGATATTATTGTGTTTTCCGGTAGATAGAATGCCATATGGAACCGTTGCCACTAAACCTGTCTTTAACGACAACAGTAGGGCTTCGTCAGCTTTATTCAAATGGGTTGGTCCAGTATGGTCGGATTGCGGTGAGATTGTGGCGGTAGAGATTGTGGTTAGGTCACATCAAGGGTTTACGCCACTAAACTGTGAGGGGAAGGAGCAACCTCAGCAGGGATTTCAAGCACAATAGAAGGGGAAAAGAAAAGCTGATGTACAGGTACTGTAAGTAAATTGGGCTGAGTTGAGTGGGGGACAAAGGGGGGGGGTGTTGTGGGCTAGTTGATGAAACACTGAGGATGGAAGGTGCCCACTTAAAGACTCCAGAGATGTACCATACTCCGCTCAATCGAGACGGTTGTCAAGCTGATCCGCTGGGAGATTGCACTGCGGTTGATCCCTGGATCCAGCATCGCAGCCATTGTGTGTGCTGACGCACCAGGAAATATACAGGTACTTCAGCCATTAACACCAGATAGAAGGATATTAACATCACCATATAAAGGAAAGCGTAAATGGATGGAGACGCATAAGTTACTGTCTTATGTTGGTGTTTATCTTGAAAAAGTCGATTGCAAATCAGCATGAAGTTTTAACATCTACTCTTGTGTAATGGAAATCACCTTTTTTAATGTTTATTCTGGTGGAAACAAGCTTCCATACAAACCTCCTAGTTGCTGATAAAAAATTGTTTTGTAAATAAAATAAAATTCAACTCGACCCTTAGTTTGAAAACCAAAAACTAGGCTGCCAAGTGGCTACTTTTTTTTAATACGTGCTTCGACTGTGCAAAAATAAAAATGAAACAAGCAAAAAGTGCCAACAGGAGTATTGTAGTGCAATGGTTACAGCAGCAGAGACAGAGACAAAAGCATATGAAATGTGTGGAGTCTCTGGATACTGACCATGAATGTATTTGTGCATGTGTGTATGAATGTGTAGCGTGTAGCATTTTTAAATCAGCCAGCTGAGGAAACAAGCAGACAGCCAGGCTGCCAGTCTCAATTGCCTAGGGCAACAGGGGAAAAATGTCACTCATTGCAACCCTGCCGAACAAGGTACCAAGGGAAAGCAAAAGCAGGAGTAGGAGAAGGACTGAAGGGATGGAGCGATAGACAGACGGAGAGAGAGAAACAGGGGCCGAGAAAGAGAGAGAGAACCTCGGAAGCTGGTTATTAGAGAGGGATAGAGATCACTTCAGCCTGCAGGGCCAGAGAGGGAGAGGGGCGACATAAACTAATCCATAAAAGGCTGTCAGTCAGCAGGGAGTCCAGCGGCATAACACTTATTATAGATCCTAATAAATGAACTCCCAATTTACTGGCAGAACAGGTCATGCAGAAAACACAGAAAGGGAAAGGAACAAAGGCAGAAAATGTGAAAAAAGGAGGAGGACAGACAGTTGCACTGGGATTCCCTGCTCCACATGGTTTCCTTTGCTGCTTGAGGCCAAAATCTTATCCCGGTTCTCAATCACACAATAAACAGATATTTTTCACCATTCCTCACCTTAAACAAGACAAGCACAAAAAAGCATCATGTGAGGTTTTTCTTCATGTTTCACACTGTGGACATCCTTAAAACATTTGTGATGCAATCTGGGAAAACCCGTCAGATGTCGCGCTGGTACATTTTCAGTAAGGTCTAAATATAGATTAAGAATAGATAGATTGTCAAAATTGGGGTTTTTATTAAATTATTATACTATAATATCGTGTTTATCATCTCTAGAATATATCTTGGGAAAATTCACTAGTTTAGTGCAAAATAGCAATTTAAAATAGCCAGCCCGAAAGACTGTGTTTCTCTTTAAGAACACGCAGACAGAGCGGAGGGCAAAAGACTATATCTCCCTGGTTTAGCTCTCCATCTCTTAACACTACAAAGACAGTTCACCTATCAAAATAAACAACATAACAGAATAAAGTCCAGTCCTGGGTGAACTACAACGGCTGCATGCAAGTTTCTATTTCTTTATTTATTTTTATCCAGCGTTATCATATGGTGTGATGCAG
>JAQIUQ010001379.1:0-55000 GCA_030378365.1 Hybognathus amarus
GAAAAGCAACATTGGCTATTTTTTAATTGGCCCATATATTAATTAGGTCTAACACCTCACTCTCCCTCCAGTGACTCACTCCATCACTGTTCTCCATATGTATTCAAGTTTTTAATGTTACTGTCTGTGTCTGTTATGTCTAGTGCTTACTCGCCGGCATATAATTGTGTCAAATGTCAGATGTAGATTGACATCAGAGTCGCATTAAATCCGCCTTGGTTGTTCACACTGCGGACACATTGAAAAAATCTGATCTGTGTCTGATTCAGGACTACATATGAATGTGGTCTAAATCTGATTTAAAAAGATCAGATCTGGGCCAGATTTGAGTGTTCACACTATTCTCTGAAGAAGTCTGACCTGGTCACTCTGACCCCAAAAAAATCAGATTTGGGCCACTTTTGCCTGCAGTGTGAACGGGGCCTTACAGTGCAGGTCTACTATGGCCAATTAGCCTATTCACTGTTAAAACAAACAAACAAAGACTGACCTCTACAGCCTAAATTTCAAATACATCAACCCTGCAGTTACCCGGATAATAAGTGTTCTGATCTTACCGATTCCATTTACACCTGGCCACATAAATGCGTTTTTGCAAAATGGATATAAATCCGATTTTTAACTCCCGCGTTATATGCAGATTTAATGGATTGCACGCCACCAAAAGCAACAGATATGAGTTGCATTTTATTGATCATCAGCTAATTTCAAAATCAAAGACAGCAAAAAGAGAGTGGCAACAGCCCTGGTAAGAAATAATTTCTTTAGAGATCGCTTCGTTACTTGAAGATGATTGTGTGTTAAGCGTCTGTGACTTACTTTCACTTTTATTTGCGATGTTTGCACGTTGGCTTGATGAATACAGTAGGTGGACAACCAGAATGTCGTTTACCGCCGCGGCAAAAATAAACCAGCTGTATTTCAAAGTCGGTTGCGAAATGACCACCAAGTGGCGCAAAGGGCCATTTGGCGAAAGCAAAACGTAATTATGTCAAAGTAGCATACATTTTAAATAGAATAGCTTTAACTAGAATATAAACTTTTAGAGCAGAATATTTTATTAATCAAAAGTTAAAATAGGCCCATCTCTGTCACGGTATACAGATCCAATGCCTTCTTCTTGTCTCGTGTTTGTGTTGTGGTATGAAAGCACGTGGGTTGTGGGCGTGAATGTTGTCATTCCTTGATCCGCTCCAGCTGATCGTCATCAATCATCACCAGCTGCAGCTCATCCCCACACTGCTTAAATACTCACCTCACTCTCATTTCCTTGCCAGATCGTTGTTTGATGTCCGGGTGTTGGTTTTCGTGTCTGCGTTCCTGGTTTCCTGTTCTCCGTGTTCCTGTGGATGTTCATGTCGGTGCTGGATTGTTTCGTCTCGTCTTCACGCTTCACGTCACGAGGATTCACCGCACCTTCACTTCACGAGGATTCACCGCACCCTGATCGTCTCAGTCCCTGCGTTGCCTGTCCACACTCGTGTCATTATCCTGTGCTTGATCAATCTGATTATTAAACTGAGTTACCTGCAATTGCTTCCTGTTCTCTTTTACGATCATGACAATCTCGCATTCAGCGAAAATAAATTGGGTGCTTTCAATGACGCTATTGAGGAATGAGAGACTGAAGAGCGCTTCTCTCTCGCGTGCGCACACTGACTGCTGAACAACCAAACTTCTGGGCTTTTCTCAGTGAGAAAAGTTGCGGTCGAGTGGTAGAACGTTGGTTCAATCATTTTGATGACACTGTTTCAAATCCCGCATAAACCTAAAATGACCTTACATTTCCATTTTACATTAATGAACAAATCTCTTATAACAGATTAACTGAATTTACATCTTCAAAAGCAGTTATGTTAAAAAAAAAGAAAATAAAACTGGGATTCCATTAAAAAAAATAAAACATAACCAAGCTAAGCAAGTTGCGATTTGCCGGTGGGGTATTTCCCCCTCCATAGTAGCCTAATCAATGCTATAATTAGCTTCAATAGACAATATCAAATATGTGTATATATATTTTTTAAATATCCAACACACACGTTTAAACAACAAATAGCCTAATAAAATCTGAACCACAGCGCTTCTGCTCCTGTATTGAGACATGCACGTTTCAGTGGCCTTAATACATTGTTCAACAACACTTGAATTTATTTATTTTTCTCATAACCGCTAAAATAAAATCATCTTTTAAAACTGTAAAGGTCTCCTTTTTCATGTGATGTAAAGTAGCCCAGGCCTACATTCACAATAGGCTAATCGACAAAACGTTTTCTTGCTCATTTGAGCAAACACACATTTTTGGGCTCCTCCTTGAACGTGAGTAAAGACGTGGTCGAATGGTAGAACATTGGGCTACGAATTCTATCATTGCAAAGACATGGGTTCGAAGTCCGATCATACATGCACTATTGTAGTTATATTTTATTTAGGCTATTAATGCAGAAAGATTTGTTCTTAGACTCTGTTAGGCTACACCATTTAGTTTTTTTTTTTGCTTATATTTTTTGCTTATATATATACGTATATATATATCAACCTGGCAATCAACCCCACTGTCCAATAACCCACTATGTGTCCAATAACCAAATATTGTCAAATGTGCTAACCCCAGACTTCATGCAATAAGCTGCAAATGGACACAATCCCACTGGCAATCAACCCCACTGTCCAATAACCCACTATGTGTCCAATAACCAACTATTGTCAAATGTACTAACCCCAGACTTCATGCAATAAGCTGCAAATGGACACAATCCCACTGGCAATCAACCCCACTGTCCAATAACCCACTATGTGTCCAATAACCAACTATTGTCAAATGTACTAACCCCAGCCTCCATGCAATAAGCTGCAAATGGACACAATCCCACTGGCAATCAATCCCACTGTCCAATAACCCACTATGTGTCCAATAACCAACTATTGTCAAATGTACTAACCCCAGCCTCCATGCAATAAGCTGCAAATGGACACAATCCCACTGGCAATCAACCCCACTGTCCAATAACCCACTATGTGTCCAATAACCAACTATTGTCAAATGTACTAACCCAAGCCTCCATGCAATAAGCTGCAAATGGACACAATCCCACTGGCAATCAACCCCACTGTCCAATAACCCACTATGTGTCCAATAACCAACTATTGTCAAATGTACTTACCCCAGTCTCCATGCAATAAGCTGCAAATGGACACAATCCCACTGGCAATCAACCCCACTGTCCAATAACCCACTATGTGTCCAATAACCAACTATTGTCAAATCTACTAACTCCAGCCTCCATGCAATAAGCTGCAAATTGACACAATCCCACTGGCAATCAACCCCACTGTCCAATAACCCACTATGTGTCCAATAACCAACTATTGTCAAATGTACTAACCCCAGCCTCCATGCAATAAGATGCAAATGGACACAATCCCACTGGCAATCAACCCCACTATCCAATAACCCACTATGTGTCCAATAACCAACTATTGTCAAATGTACTAACCCCAGACTTCATGCAATAAGCTGCAAATGGACACAATCCCACTGGCAATCAACCCCACTGTCCAAAAACCCACTATGTGTCCAATAACCAACTACTGTCAAATGTACTAACCCCAGACTTCATGCAATAAGCTGCAAATGGACACAATCCCACTGGCAATCAACCCCACTGTCCAAAACCCCACTATGTGTCCAATAACCAACTACTGTCAAATGTACTAACCCCAGACTTCATGCAATAAGCTGCAAATGGACACAATCCCACTGGCAATCAATCCCACTGTCCAAAAACCCACTATGTGTCCAACAACCAACTACTGTCAAATGTACTAACCCCAGACTTCATGCAATAAGCTGCAATTGGACAGAATCCCACCTGCAATCTGTTCAAATTTTAAATAGATAAATAGATAGACTAGAGGTGGCATAGATTATTTTTTTTAATCTAGATTAATCTAGATTAATGTTGAAATTAATCTAGATAAATCTAGATTAAAATGGCTCATTTTAATTCTACCAAAGGCGTTCTTATGTGTGCTATACCCAAATAAATAAATAACCTCACAGGTAGTTTGTAATTAGGCCTAAATATGTTTTATACAAGATTTAACACTGGAATCTTCATATTATTATAAATAATGAGAGTAATCATAATTATTTTATTCAATTGTCAACCCTAGTTTTAAACAGCACGAAATAATAACTAAATCAGTTTTTTTTTCTCCATAAGGTTTTCTTGTGTAATTCTAAACCCATTTGATCTACTTTTCTTCTATGTAACACAAAATGAATTATTTTGTAGTGTCCTGGAAGCTCTTTTTCTTACAATACAAATGAATAGAGAGGGATGAAATATCTGATGAATGCATACCTAATGCATAATACAGAAATCAGCTGCTAGAGTGACAATTGCTGATGTTATTGGATTTTCAGGTGAGATTCTCAATTAATCGGATGCTCTGAAATCACTTCATACGCTTTCTGTATCCGAATCTTGAAAAGACCAGGTGTAAATGCCCTCCGAAACTCCGATCACTCAAACCACATCAGAAGGTGGTCTGGGCCACATTCCAGATGAAACTGGACATGTGTAAATGCATCTGGTTGTTGAAACCACATATGTAAATGTTACTACTCCCAAAAATGCTAAAAAATAAACGCGTGAGAGCGTGTTATTGGCCATTTGTCATGCTATTTTAGTCAGATGTGACGCCGCTGCGACGCGCATCACCTCAGATCTGAGCGCCTCAAGCCAGCGCGCCGCAATCTATCGCAAATCAAAGTGAAAGTAAGTTCGCAGAGTCAGACGCTTAACACTACAATCTTCATTAAAAGTAAAGAAACTAAATTGTCTTACCAGGTTGCCGCTCTCTCTTATTATTGTCTTTGCTGATTTTGAAATTAGCCGATGATCAAAATGCAGCTCATAGCCTATCTGTTGTTTTCGGTGACGTGCACTTCATTAAATCCACATATAGCGTGGGGGAATTGAAGATCGGATTTATATCCGTTTTGCAAAAACACATGTACTATGTGACCAGGTGTAAATTGAATCGTTTTGATAAATCAGATAGCTATCCGATCTGAGAAAACGCATGAACTGGCCAGGTGTAAACAGCCCCCTGAGACGTGGCGTGGCGCTGCACTTCTCGCTGCGACCCTGTTTACGGATGTGTATTTCCCTCATATTAAATATAAAATGCATAGACTGATATTTTCCTAATGTCTGGATAAACAGACGTTTCAATATATTGGTTTTAAATGGCCCTTACAGTGCAATTCGACTACATCTGCGCAAAAATATCAAAGTGAAAGTCATTATAGCTTGCGTGGTATAGTGAGCTCCTAACTCAACTGTGAGAATAGATTAACGGCGATATTTTTTTATCGCCCGACAAGAGTGTCACGTTAACGCAGCACGTTAACACCGATAACGGCCCACCCCTAAGATAGACATTTTAATAAAGTTCCGTGTCATGATGAAAATCACTTATCTGCACTCAGCTGGGGCCCCTGAGTCCGTAGAACCAAGCGCCATCCCATAATTCCACTGTCCATGAACCCACTATGTGTCCAATAACCCACTATTTTCAAATGTACTAACCAGAGCCTTCATGCAAAAAGCTGCAAATGGACACAATCCCGCCTGTAATCTATTCAATGGGTTTTCAGGTAGTATATTTCATAAATAGTGGGTTATTGGACACATAGTGGGTTCATGGACAGTGGAATTATGGGGTGGCACTTGGTTCTATGGATTCAGGGGCCCTAGTTAAGTGCAGAAACATGGTTTTTATCCAAAAATTATGAAAGCTAAGCTTAAAAAACACTGTCCAAATACCCACTATTTGCCCAATAACCCACTATTTTTTAAATGTACTAACCCAAACTCAATGCAAAAAAGCTGCAAACGGACAGAATCCCGCCCGCAATTGATTCAATGGGATTTTTTACATGGAATTTTTTTGTCTTTTTTTTTCACTTTCTTTTCTTGATAAAAACTACATTACTGTAATCAGGGGGCCCCCCTGAGTCCGCGGAACCAAGCGTCGCCCCAAAATTCCACCGTCCACGAACCCACTATTTTTATAATGGCATAAATGCTACGTGGGATGTCCATATCTCAGCCCTGGAAGGGTCTAGAGCCTCCATTTTTGCCCTCAGGTCTTAGTCCCATGACCCTCTATCAAAATCCTGAATTTCGAGAAGATCGGCGACGCTTGGTGCCGCGGACTCAGGGGGACTCATGCTAAAATTTCCATTGAATCGATGGCAGGCGGGATTGTGTCCATTTGCAGCTTATTGCATGGAGTTTTGGTTAGTACATTTCAAAAATAATGGGTTATTGGACACATAGTGGGTATTTGGACAGTGGTTTTTAAGCTTAGCTTTCCAAATATTTGGATGAAAACTATATTACTGCACTCAGCAGGGGTCCCTGAGTCCGTACAACCAAGCGCCACCCCAAAATTCCACTGTCCACGAACCCACTATTTGTCCAATAACCCACTATTTTCAAATGTAATAACCCCAGCCTTCATGCAATAAGGATGCAATTCAGGATCCTCCCCCTCTTTATGGTAGCCAAAGTCTTCCTCCGAGTCGAGGCCGTAAGCTCGCTGTGGCATTTCAGGTGGCGGTCCATCCGGGCGGTGGTCTTGCCGCAGGGAGTTGCAGGCCACTTTCAACTGAGAGGACTGTCCAAAGTGGACTGGGGGGGTTCCATCATTTATGGCTGTAATGTACATCAATGTGTGGATTTTAATTAAGAAATAATTAAGAAATTTAATTAAGAACCCACATAGCGGGTACGTGGACAGTGGAATTATGGGGTGGCACTTGGTGCTATGGAGTCAGGGGCCCCAGCTGAGTGCAGAAACATGGTTTTCATCCCAATATTTGGAAAGCTAAGCTTAAAAACCACTGTCCAAATACCCACTATGTGTCCAATAACCCATTATTTTTAAATGTAGGCCTACTAACTCCACCCTTTGCTGCAAATGTACATCAATGTGTCGATTTTAATTGAAATACAATTATCAAAACTAGTGTGATGTTCAATAGAGTGTGCTTAGTACAGTAGAGGTGATAAACTACAATCACCATGCACATGATTAGTCCTTAATTTTCTTCTTTACCACTCATTTATAAACTAGCACTTTCTATTTTTCTATCATGTGAACTTATCCTCGATACTATTCCTTATAAAAAAACAATTGGATTGCTTTGATATCGCTACTTAGATCCAATTTTCCGAATCTAGGCTACTAGCCTTTAGCCCGCTAGCATTCCACGCGTGGCCCTTCGCATATCGAGACGCTGACTCAAGGCTTCTCACTTGCTTTGCTTAGAGCCTGCATCAACGGGGCATAGGCATTTGCTGTGAGAACCTGCATTTACGGCGCATACGTGTGCGATCTGTATTTGTGTTTGTAGCTCCGGAGAATTTCTTCATTAATCCTTGATTTTCTTCTTTACCACTCATTTATAAACTAGCACTTTCTATTTTTCTATCATGTGAACTTATCCTCGATACTATTCCTTATAAAAAACAATTGGATTGCTTTGATATCGCTACTTAGATCCAATTTTCCGAATCTAGGCTACTAGCCTTTAGCCCGCTAGCATTCCACGCGTGGCCCTTCGCCTATCGGCCGTCTCATTTTACACCCGTTTCACTGAAAAGATACGGGTTGTATCTGGCATTTCAGTCCTAAATTAGTCGGGATATTAATTTACTGTTCATCTTTTACAATGGCGAACACATCAGATGCGTGTCTAACGTTACCTCTGTATGCAGGTGAGGACACATTCGAGCTCTTCACATTCGAGGGTCATGGGACTGTCGGTGAGGACACATTCGACGACGCGATCAGCCCGGCCTTCTTTCACTCCGACACCGTTACAACACCATGGAGCATGGATCACGCAGCGGAGGCCACGAGCCAGGACCAGAGCTACCTCTCCGCCCCTCCCGGTCTTCGAGATCTCCACTCGGAACCGCTTCTCCCTCTTCGCGAGCCAGAACGCGATGACGCCGTGATCATCGGGACATCCATGGTCCGTCATGTCCACGCTACTTCGGGTAAAGGTAATGTACGCACTTTCTGTTTCCCCGGTGCCCGTGCTCTTGATATCGCCGCTCAGGTTCCCGAGATCGTGGGCGGTGACACGCGCATCGGAGCTGTTGTGCTGGAAGCGGGAGCGAACGAACATCAGGCTGCGGCAGACCGAGGTTCTGAAGAAGGACTACATGAGCCTGATCGAGACGGTACGCACCACAGCGCCGAAAGCAACGATCATTCGTGTCCGGACCGCTTCCCACGTACAGACAAGGACAGGAAAGGTTCAGTAGACTTTTTGCACTTACTGAATGGTTAATGTTATTGTGTAATGAACAGAAACTGCTCTTTGTAAATAATTGGCATCTGTTTTGGGAGCGACCCAGACTGTACCGGGCAGACGGACTCCACCCAGCAGAATCGGAGCGGCTGTTCTGTCGGACAACATCTCCGAGGCGTTACGCACCAGATGACTGGTAAGTCAAAGTCCAAATCGCAGCCTCTGTTGTCCAAACTTAACTAATACCTCTGTTGTCTAAACTTAACTAATATGCATAGTTTATTTGTTTATTTGTTTATTTAAAAGGATCCCCATTAGCTGACGCCTGAGACGACAGCTAGTCTTCCTGGGGTCCAAACAAAATATCAAAAGGCAATAATTAAAATCACAATTACTCACAAATATTTCATATACAAAATACACATGTATATAATAATAAAAAAAGCAAAGTAACAATACAAAAAGTATTAATTAAGGTAAAAAATAATAAAGAACAACATCACATAATACAACCTCAATCAACCAATCCAAACAATATTATAATAGTGAAAACAAATACAATCTAAGTCTTTTTTTAAAGCCAGTTTTTCCCTTGATTTCACGAACCCCAACTGGAAGATTGTTCCAAAATACAATTGACCTATAAAACACTGTCCTCTTCATATGGTCAGATTTAGGTTGGGGTAAAGAAATCTGTCGGCTGTTTACCCCTCTTGTGTAATGTGAATGTGTATCAGAACAATAAATTTTATCATAAAGAAATGTAGGAATCCGAGTATTAATAATTCTATGAAAATATACTAACATATTAACAGATAGTCTGTCCTTCACCACCAGCCAAGCAAGACGTTCATGCATCTCTGCAACACTAGTTCTCGAAGAACAACCAAGAACCAGTCTTGCAGCCTTATTTTGCGCCACTTGTAATTTTTTTAAATGACTGCTTGATGCAGCCGACCATACAACAGAACAGTAATCCAAATGGCACAAAACCAATGTACAAGCAACACGACTAAGCAACTGTAAATTTAAAAACGGTACACATTTACGCATTACTGCAACAGCTCTACCCATTTTAGCAACAACTTTGTTGATGTGATCCGACCATGACAATGTGGAATCGAGCCAAAGTCCCAAAAGCTTCACCTTTTTTACTTGCTGTACATTTTGACCATTTACTTGTATTTCAATTTTAGGATTATCTGCTAATCTATGCTTAGAACCAAATATTATACTCACAGTTTTTGAAATATTTAGAACAAGTTTATTTGTTTTTAATCCAATTATACAATTTGCTAATCTCGCTAGACAAAACCTGATTAAGCTCCAAACATGTAGGGGCTGCATAATAAAGAGTAGAATCATCAGCAAACATAGTCAATGTAGCCTTATTGAGTATATACGGCATATCATTTGTAAAAATTGAAAATAACAAAGGTCCGAGGCAACTTCCTTGAGGAACACCACAATCCAAGGACTTGCTACTAGATAATGCACCATTAAAATAAACTCTTTGGGACCTCTCCGACAAATAGCTCTTAAACCACTTGATTGCTGAGAAACTAAAACCATAACTAATAAGTTTAGAAATCAAAATGTCATGGTCAATCACATCAAAGGCAGCACTGAAGTCTAGTAATACTGTACCAACTAACAATGAGTTATCAATTGATGTTAGCCAGCTATCCGACATTTGTGTCATTGCAGTGCAGGTGGAATGACCATACCTATACGCATGCTGAAACATCGTAGTCAATTCATTATTAGAAAAGTGTGGGCCCCTGAGTCCATAGCACCAAGCACCATCCCATAATTCCACTGTCCACGAACCCACTATGTTTTGCAATGGAATAAATGCTACGTGGAATCATGATATCTAAGCTCTGGAAGGGTCCAGAGCCTCCATTTTGCACTCAGGTCTTAGTCCCAAGGCCCTCTATCAGACCTGAGTGCAAAAATGGAGGCTCAGACCCTTCCAGAGCTGAGATCTGGACATCCCACGTAGCATTTAATGCCATTAATGCCACGGGTCCGTGGACGGTGAAATTTGGGGACGGCGCTCGGTGCCACAGACTCAAAGGGGCCCCTCTGAGTGCAGTAAAATCAGTTTTTTATCATGAAAAAAAAGTTTAATTAAAATTTCCATAAACACTGTGGGTTATTGGACTAATAGGGGTTCACGGACAGTGGAATCATGGGATGGCGCTCGGTGCTATGGACACCGCGTGGCCTGCCGAGTGCAGTAAAATAGTCACTGCATGAAAAGTGGGATTTTCGTCCCTGTAAACTGTCGGAAATCTCTCTAATTTTCGGCAGTTAATGACAATTTACAGACTGTGAACGTCGCGTTCGTCTGTGCCACATATTGACGGAAACGAACCATGACGTATACATGGAGCGCTCGCGGAGGTGTGAATGGCCCTAATTTGCATATGAATAGCGGCGCTGCTGCGCCTTGCCAGAGAATGGCTTGAATTTCCTCACTCAGTATTGGTTGAAATCACTACATTTAAACAAGAAAATCACTCGTGATTGGCTGGCAGATCTGTTACTATTGGTCAGCCTACATAAAATTATAATAATAATTTATATATATATATATATTCATATGATATGCTATTATGTTGTATATTCATGTCATTGTTATCCTATGGACTAAACTATTATTACCATCAAGGACATGAATTTATTGAGGAAAGGAACATTTGCCAGGTACTGTTTATTCAAAGAAAGAGCTTTATTAGCACAAACACACAACTATGTACAAAGCATAGGAGAACATCTTCAAAGCACAGAAAACATGTCCTCCACCTTCTGGAAACATGGGACAACATACATACAGCACTACAGTTATACAAATAAATCACAATTCAATATTGCATCTTTATTCAAAAATAATTTGCCCTGAATGGCATCAGTATTGGGCACCATATATAATCAAACACAATGTACAGTGGAGGCAGAATTATGAAACGAATAATAAGGATGTAAATTTAAAGGGATAGTTCACTTTGAAATTAATTTTTGATATGTTTTAGCTTATCTCAAGGGCTTTTAAGATGTAGGTGTCTTTGTTTCCACAGTATTCTCAATTTTGATATTTTTAGGTCAAAGCGTTCTTGTCTGTCAGTCATATAATGGAGGTCTATGGTCACCACCTCAAAGAGCATGCCCAGAGAAGTCCAAATTAAACATGATTTAATGGCTCGTAAATTAAGTACACATTGATGGCCTAAGACACGAAACGAGCGGTTTGTGTGAGGAAAATTAACAGTTTTATATTGTTATTATATATCTCTTTTAAGAGATCGCCATAGACTTCCATTATATGACTGACAGACAAGAATGGTTTGACGTTAAATATCAAAATTGAAACTACTGTGCAAAACAAAGACACCTACATCTTGGATGCCCTTGAGGTAAGCTAAAACATTTCAAAAATTAATTTCAAAGTGAACGATCCCTTTAAAACTCTTAATTCAAGTCCTGTAGGCTTGGCTCATCAGGGCGTAGTGAATCCTCCACCTCCAATTGTCTTTGTGACGCGTGCTTGAGGTGCTCAGACACGTTCAGCTTGATGTACTCCTCAGTGGCTGTGGAACCGAATTTCATGATCCCTTCTGCAAGATGTTGAAAAAGACAAATGATTTAGATATATGCAAAGGCAATCTGCAATCATGCCCCAAGTCCCCACATTTGTAAGCAAAAATATGTTTCCTCTGCATCCACTACCAATACTGGATTAATGCAAAGCCATCTCCGCAACTGTTATCTGCAACACTTAGATTTTCTTCAAAAGGGGACTAAGCAGACTGTAATTTGGTTGTGGACTTTGTTTTCCATTTAATTTTTACCTATTCTGACATGCACAGAAAGAAGGCAAATGAGAACATGCAAAAAATGTTGTCCACCACTTTGTGGACACAGTCCTTGGTGTTCCGCCCACCAATTCTTGAAATTTGTAGCACTTGTTGGAATAAGTCCATAATAAAGTTGATTGACAATACCGGAGGAATCTAACTATATTACATATAGTTAAAATATATATATATATATATATATATATATATATATATATATATATATATATATATATATATATATATATATATATATATAATATATTATTCTAGGCTATCAGGGCTCCAGACTAACTTTTTTCACCTCCGTCCTGGAACCGTCCTGAATGACAATTTGAACCGTCCTAAAGTGAATGTCAACCGTCCCAAAATAAAAATTTTGTTTCTGTACCTGCTGTTATCATCCATAGCTGTTAGTTAACTAAAACAATTTAGATGACTAAAATATAATGGGTTTAGTTCAACTGTAATTAATTTAGAATTTCTCAAAAATTTCCAAACCTACATTCCAGAGAAAAAAAATATTTTAAGAAGTTAATATATGAATGATTTTAAAGTTTGTACATGCAATACAGATACAGATTTAACTACTGTGACTTAAAAAATACATTATTTTTTCCAAACAAAATTATTATTTATCTTGCCTGAATGTTTGCGCTCATTGCATTTTTACAATGGGGAAATGTTGTTAAGAATTTACACAACACAAAGCTTGATTTAAATTGTTCAATTAAATTGAAAAAAAAGTTGCACAAATAAATACAATAGAATAAAGATACAAATAAAGACAAATATAGAGAAAAGTTTTTGAAGGTCTAACACTATATTCATAGACAGAAATTGAATAAAGTAATCAAATGGAAAATAACACTGGATATTATTTTAGTCCAGAATAAATTAAATAGGCCTACATATGCTATCAATCCTGATTCCTTTAACTTTAATTCCTTAAATTTTTATGTTTTGACGACAAAATTAATGACCGACACATATGGGTGCTGTCTCTTTAAGAGTTATGACACGGATTCTGTGTTCATTATGCTGGCATGCGTTTTATGCTTATTAAAGACAAAACCGGCTATGTTTAGACGATTATACTCACGAAGACCGAAATTGGCACAGTTTTGCGTGTTAAATGCAATATAATCCGTGAAAAATAACTTTTGTTACTGGCCAGCTGTCCTTGAGGCGGATTTTTCTATGAATGTGCGCATAGTCATCCCAGAGAGCGCGCGAGCACTGATTAGTTTAAAATCGCCTGAATGTTTAAACTGGTAAGACTTAAAAAGACGTGCAAATGCATTCACGATGCACTGCTGGCCCGATTGTGCTGTGAATATTCCGTCAGGTCACACTCCTGAACGCGAGTGTGTATTCTCGCAGCAGTGACAGATGCTTGCCTTCCACAACACATTTTGAGAGAACAGAAGACGCAGCACCGCTGAACACTCACGCTGTTTGTGAAATTGCGTCTGGCATTTTATAATCTGTGTGGATAACGATTGCGGGAATATCCCACATTATAATTAGAAGGCGAAATTCAGAGCCCTGTGAACACACATACAAAATGTCTTTCGTCCTGTAGGCGTCCTGGAGAATATTTCTGTTCGTCCTAAACACATTTTCTATCGTCCCCAGGACGATCAGACGCCGTTAGTCTCGAGCCCTGTAGGCTATCCATTACTTCCAGACTTGTAAAACCTACCAGGGTATCAAAGGCCTGTGCATCAGAGAGGTGATGCTCCTGTAATTCAGTCCTCAATGGTGTCAATCCTCTCTATATGGACAGCTGAAGAGGCAGGCTGTGTTTCCTTCAGGCGATGGCGGTTGTCGACCAGTAGTTTCAGGAACTTTTTGAAATAAACAAACACATTTGGTAAGGTTTACAAAGCTCTAATTAGAATAGCAACGTTTGCTAGCTCACAATAGAGAAGGTGTCTATTAAAAGTGTCTTCTCCTCTGCCAATATCTCAATACTTACCACCAAAGCAATGGGAAGGCCAATCTCCCAGTCTCAGTCACTGCATCTATACCACAAAAAATATGTTTTAGAAGTTATTATCAAATGATGAAACTGAACAGATTTATAAAATGATAAATAATAAATCAGCAATATTATAACAATTAGAGGTACATCTATAAAACTTGCTGAACTGCAAAGTACTTTGATGAAAATTGTGGCCTTAATTGTAATATTTTTTTTAAATTAGTTAATTTCTTGTACAAAGCAATGTGTGCACTGCTTAACAGGCAGCCAATGTGATATAACTACCACCTGAATAGCAAAATAATCCTAACTAAGCATTGTGTGAACACAGCCGACAACTCACCATGCCTGTCATGTGCTGAGATCACTGCACTGTGCTCTTTTTGCGCTCATGTCTGGACCTGGCCGGGGGACTGGGGGCATCACTACGGGATCAGTCTTCATGGATTTATTAGTTCCATATGGTTATACCTGAAATTAAAATAATTTTGTTATTATAATTTATAATATGATGTTTCCTGTTGTGTTAGTATATGTGCACTGGAAGCCTCAGCACACAAACAAATTCCTTGTGTGTGCAAGCACACTTGGCAATAAAGCTCTTTCTGATTCAGATTCAAAGTATTATAGCAGTGATATGAAGACTGTGTACCTCGCACCATCACTGTACGTGCCGTGACCCATCATGTCTGGACCTGAAGGTGTGTCTCGAACAATCACTGTGGACCTGACGGTGGATCAAACGCTGGACCTAGTAACATTTAAATTTAATAACTTAGCCAAACACTTATAACTGAATATAACATGCCATGTTCCAGTTCTCTTTGCCGTTTTCACCACTGTCTTACCCTCAAAGTCATCTGTAAACACAGACGTTAATCCAAATTATTTAGTTTTACTGTTTATTTGACTGGGGCCTGTCCAAAAGAAAAGAGGATGAGATCACAACACGTAACGTTACCTTGTTTAGGTGGTTTATCTCCTGAACAGGGAAGGACACATCAAACACATGAAACACATGAAAGACAAAACAATGGGTTAAACACCTTAAAGATTTCACTCCATCACACAACAGTTAACTAAGTGTTGCAGTTTTACAAACAAGGATAGCCTACACTAGAGCATACATGACCCTGACACATATTATTTTTTCATAATTTCTAACGATATTCAGAATAAACGCATTGGGAAAAGCCCATTGAACACCCAATACAAGTTAGCTTGATTACTAGCAAAGAATGGTAACGTTAGCTAGCTTGCAGCCAGATAACAACGTGCAACCTACAGTTTAGTGTCCCACGTTGTTCAAATGGACATGAAACTAAAAAAGAAATATAGCTGCGAGCAGCGATTACGGGCCCAAGCCGGTGGCACCGCAACCCCGGTGCCTAAAGGCACCGGGATGGCGGTACCGCCGGCTTTGGCCCTCCATCGCTGCTCGCAGCTATATTTATATATATATATATGTATATATATATATATATATATATATATATATATATATATATATATATATAAAGCCGGTGGCACCGCCACCTTGGTGCCTTTAGGGTTATTCTGCACGACGTGCAGAAACGTAACCCCTGCTTTGGAATACATACTAGTATGTATTCCACAATTGGAATACATACTAACATACTAGTCAGAACTGAATAGTTGATATCTGAATGACAGATCACCATAGAAGTCAATGGAAAAAATGTGACTAGTAACAAAAGAATAGTTACTAGTCACCATTGAAATAAGTACTAGTGTCTAATGAATAAGTACTAGTATCTATTTAATAGGTACTAGTATCTAATGAATAAGTACTAGTAAGTACTAGTACTTAATGGAATAGATACTAGTATCTAAAAAATAAGTACTAGTAGCATGAAAATAGAGACTAGTAGGTTAAAATGATTAAATGTTAAAACGGCTTGCCATACTCTATCTGTCGTTTCGGACTAGTCACAATTACGTTACAGATATCTTAAATGATAATACAAACTATCCAAAATGTAATTACGACTAGAAAGACGTTGTTGATATCTACAATGTTAATTACGAATAGTCAAACTTAGCTTTTAAATGTTAAAAGGGCTTGCCATACAGAAGTGTAGGCTCAGAGAGACACTCAACATTTTCAAACCAAAATATCTGACTTTCTGTGGGTCCTAGCTCATGAGTGTAAATTAGAAAGTTGTCCGGCTTGAGGAGAATATATGAATATATGAAACGATGAGATCAACATGTGTACTGAGTTTCATATTATTACATGCAAGCGTGTTTGATTTATGGACCAAGTTTTTGGACCCCGTTCCAGGGGGCGCTGTCTAGCCCCCTTGCCACACCCGGGTACCATCTTCAGCCCGGCTCTGATGGCTGTGGGATCTGACCTGTGTGCAAAGTTTCAAGAGTTTTCAAACCCATTAAGGGCCCCAAAAGCCGCTAAGAGACTCAAAATCATCAAAAAAAGGAATGTTAAAGTTTGATGCGTTGCTATGGCAACATTATCTTAGATATTGAATAATGCTTTCACAGCTCTTCATCTGGCGTGTGTTTACATTATACAGATGAAGTTTGAAGCAAATCGGGTAAAAGTAAGAGTGTGATTTCAAAGCATTTTGAAAGTGAAACACTTTCTGCTGCCAGTTGGTGGCGCTATATATTTGGCTGCGTTTACACTTGGCATTAATATGCGACCTGTATCCGGATGTTGTCCACATACACATTGAAAAGACAAGTGTAAACGCGCTTCTAATCGGAATGTTATCCGATTCGGCGTGCCAGGTTCGGAGGTAGTCGAGGACGCTTTGTGATCGGATCTCAGTGTAATGTAAACGCAATCCAGCCATCGTGTCTGCATTCACAGGTGGACGTAATTTAAATCCCACCCAGTCTCCCCGCGTGGCTGTGAGAAAAATAATGGCCAGACGCAGTTTAGACAAGAAATAAAAACTTATTTGAATCTTACAATAAACGTTTATCTTTAAAACAGTTAATTTAGGCTTACATGATACTATGTGTGTCATTTTTCATTTAATTGTGCAACATTATCTGAACGAGGCGATCGCCTGTACATTCACAGTCAGTCATGAGATCTTAAATAAGAGCTGCATGCTGCTTTGCCAGAGGAATAATCGCAATCTGATTTTTTAAATGTTGAATGTTTTTATTGAATGTCTTTGCATGTTAACCAATCTCCCATTTCTGTCAATATAGTCATTGCACGCTATAACCTTAAAACCAGATGATCGATGATATGACTTGTTTTATGATCAACCCAGTTATTTTTGTATGATCAACTCTGGAAGTATAACTTCGTTAACATTTTTTTTATCTAATTACTGGAGATTGCAAAGCGAATGAGTGAAAGCAACTGGGACATTGTTTTATTTGCATCATTTTTACTCTTAATCTGGTGTCGTGCAACATATCTAATTTAAATATTATGCAGGAAACAGAAATCCGCTCTTCTATCCAGATACAGAGGCTACTTAATGTGACCAAATGTAAACTCACCATGTCCTGATTGGCTAATGATCCGATCTGCTTGATCAGATCACGGTGATCGCATGTTAATGCCAAGTGTAAACGCAGCCTTTGACTCACAATAGTCACATCCATGTGATCGGCCTCTTACAACGAACACACTGCTGAAGTTTCATCAAGATCAGTTAATGTATGCAGAAGTTTTAACACACTTCCTTTTTGATTTATTTACTTACTTTTTTGATTTATGGACCAAGTTAATTTAATTAATACACTAATTATATAAAACTATTGTCAATGCACTACAATTAAACAGGTTATATGCCTTTACTTATAAAAAAATAAAAATAAAAACTTATTTAAAAAATACCAGGCTTAAGAAATGTATTTACTTTAGCAGGCCAGACACACAGTGAAAATGATTAAGCCCCCTCCCCCTACACACACACACACACACACACACACACACACACACACACACACACACACACACACACACACACACACACACACACACACACACACACACACACATACTTGTTTTTGTGGTATAGAAGGTCGCACCGGTGTGGTGGTGGTATATAGGGACACACCTTTCCCAATGCCCTAGAGTGATGATAAAACTATCAAAAAATTTGTTTTGATCTGCAGATCACAAATCTGACTTCAAATGTTCTATACACACAACAGAACAGAAAATATAAAAATGGTGGTTTACAAGGACATTCCCGCCCACTCCTAAAATGTTTCCGCCTATGACATAATTGTGATTTCTGGGGCCCGACCTGATTATGAGGACACTCATTTTACAATACACAAAATATGTCATTTCGGATGGATTACAGGGACATATGTGTTTTACTGGTACATGTCCACACACACACACAAACCTGACGAGATGGTGTATTACCAAGACTAAGGTGATTTAAGAGAACTGGATCTTAAACACAATACACAACTGCACAATCCAACATTATAAGGACTTGTGTGTTTTACTGGTACATGCCCACACACACACACAAACCTGACGAGATGGTGTATTACCAAGACTAAGGTGATTTAAGAGAACTGGATCTTAAACACAATACACAACTGCACAATCCAACATTATAAGGACAGAAGTGGTTTACAAGTGCTTTAATTATGACTTCAATAATATCATCATAAACATTGAGTTTTTTTCAGTTTTACCATGTAATTCCATCATGTCATGCCATTTTAAGTGGAAAGTGACATCCACAAACTTAAAAACATGGTCAATAAAACTTTTAGACATATTGAAATGGCAAGCAGAAGAACCATTCAAAACTTTGGAAAGATTGACAGAACAGCCCTTTGAATCAGCCACATTTTAAAGACGTCATATACAGGCTTTGAAATGTATAAAATTAACTCACTCAACATGCAGTAGATGCTGCTTCAGGGCTGCACAGTATTGAAGAAAAAGCGATATGCGTTAACTCATTAAATATTGCGATATTCGATACAGTAATGTTTAAAGTGTGTAAAACAAACTTAAATGATCTATTATGTAACCTACATACATGTTTCACATTCTTTTTGTGACAAGAAAACATCCCTACAGCTTCTGAAAGTGAACATCAGTGTTTTACTGTACACTGATATTAAAATAACACTTCTTAAGCTAAAGCACGGGGGTTCAGATTATCCTACATTAGGATTATTTAACAGAAACTGAATAATCAAATGTAAAAATAAAACACTGCTTATTTTTCACTGTATGAATTACATATATACAGTTATTTAGCAAACAGCAGTGAGTGATTTTCTTTTGTTCATGACCCCAGCTATTGCAAGCCGTCACGATATGCATATCGCGATATATACATTTGCAAAATAACCAAATTACAAGGGATGGTTTACCTCTGTTATTTCCAGAAAATATAAACAGAATTGTTAAGTCAAGTTTCAAAGCAGATTTACAGAGATAACAGGAAAATTATGCAACAAAGTTTGTTTGGGTTGTTCATCAGCTCTAGAAGAGTCTAGTGTCAATATAACTATCATTGTAAGTACATGAGCTCTCGTGTTTAGAGCTTACTAAAGCATGTATTCTTCTGTGCCGAGAATGACGGTGAGGCAGAAATTCAAACTCCACGGAAAGGGTCTTCAGTGGCCTTACACTTCTGCCATTCAGTCAGTGTGGCCAGTTTTCCTTTGGTTATATGTGCCTTAAAATGTTTCATTGCAGCTGTAACTTCAGCATTTGACCAGCACACTTTTTGTCCTTTCCACAAGGTTTTCAATTTCTTCCTCACTGTCATTCTCTGTACAGAATAAAACATGCTTTGTAATTACATGAGCTCTCATAGATAAAGCTTACTAGTGATGGGGATATTCTGATTTAAACCTCGGGTACCTTGAGGCACTTCAGTGGTTTTCTCGATGGGCATCTTCTGAACACCTGGAAGAAATCAGTTATATACTGATCAGAAACTCAGATGTAACTCAAACCTCTTTCTAGAGCTTAAAACTGGTTTTACATCTGATATCTAAAAATTACATTACAAATGAAATTCAGATGAAATGTGTTAAACAGATGCTTTTAAAGTTTTTGACCAACATGAACATCATCAACTTATTGGTATCAGGCCAGAATTACAATGTTGGAGCAACACTGACTCAATTAATGGTCTTCTAGAAAAGGTGCACTATAAGTGCAAATATCTGATTATTGATAACTGATTATTAACTGATTATTACAATTAATGACAAAAGAAATGTTTAGAAATGTAATCTGATATTACCTACTGACACTACAGCATTATACACATACATATATATATATATATATATATATATATATATATATATATATATATATATATATATATATATATATTAGGGCTGTTTTCAACTAAGGATTTTCATGGTCGAATCTGATTCGTTAGATTTTGCCGTAGTCGTCTGATAGTCAAACCTTTTTTTTCTTTTTTTTTTTTAGATAGGTCTAGCAGCTATATTTTTTCCATTTCAAACAAAAGAGATGGACGTATGCACATTAGGCTATTCGTTCTGTGTTTTTTTTCTAAACAGTTAGGCTATGTTTAGGTAGTATTTTTCATGTTTTTATCACGCAATCATGTTTTTGATGCGGTGGTGAGCTTGTAACTTGTAACTTAACGCTTTAGCCTAAGGGTAGCAGCGGCACTGCCGAAAATAAAAAGCTGTCACAAAGAAGAAATATATAGCAAGGAGACATTTTAATTGTTTATTAATAAAGATGAAGTTGACGATGCTCGCGATCTTCGCAGGTGCATGCGCCAGAGAGAAACGCACCGTTCATTTCATAAGCAGAGAGCATTACGTTTTCTTTCGTTTTGAATCGTTCTATTTACAAGTAGACATTTCAATATAGATATATGTTTCAGGTCTGTGGAGTAGACTATATGCTGAGTTGCGGTAGATATATTTATGAGATGAGCTCCAGTTCACATCGGTGCCTCCGTGCCTTGATTATCAGTAATTGTCTGCTTTTCCTTCTTATTGATTAAATCCAGACAATTGGTTGATGAAACTTTAATTAAAACCAAAAAAAAAAATGATAAAAAAACGAAATTCACTTTAAAGATAGGCTTTGTGCTTTTCTGTTTGAGGTCTGTGAAAATTTTTAAGCAGTCTTTAAGTGTTGCTTCAGAGCGCTCGTGTCTGTTGGAGAACTGTCACTTCTGTAACATTGTTTTTTCCTCTGTGAACACGAAAAATAATATTTTGTTTTGTGGAGAGCCAACCCTTCCTCATCTGATTTGAGCAGTGTAATTCACAGAATTACAAAAAAAAATATTTTGCCTCCTAAAACTTTTATATTCTTTGTCACGCATGAATGCTTGTCTATTTCAGGCTAAATATAAAACACATGTATACCGTATTTTCCGCACTTTAAGGTGCACCAGATTATAAGGTGCAACTTCAATGAATGACCTATTTTAGAATATTTTTCATAAATAGGGCGCACCGGATTATGAGGCGCATAAGATACTGCAGTCAAACGTTTGACTGGGTTTGCGTTATGCATCCACTAGATGTGCTGGGAATGTAGCGGTGCACGGCGCCGGAGGTGAGGCGTTTATTAGTGTGAGCACGCTGAGGCGGACACGTAACTCACATTCGCAGCCTGACTCATATGAGTATTCAATTTGCGCTGACAGCAACAGCTGGCTGTTTTGAATGAGACAACCTGGTTACTGCATGTGAACGGGGAGCGCTTGATGAACATACTGTGACGTGCACGCAGCGCCGGAGACAGTGTGTCTGTTCGTGTGTCTGTTAAGAGTGAGCGCGAGACACACATAACCTGATTTATACGAGGTTGAACTGGCCGTGTACTATTCGACTATAATGTTCATAGTCGAATCAGACCTCTCCGAATCGAATCCTTGACTAGAAGTCAGCCCTAATATATATATATATATATATATATATATATATATATATATATATATACACACACTGAACACAATTATAGACGCAACACATTTGTTTCTGCCTCCATTTTTCATGAGCTTAACTCAAAGATCTGAGACTTTTCTATGTACACAAAGGCCATTTCTCTCAAATATTGTTCACAAATCGTCTAAATCGGTGTTAGTGAGCACTTCTCCTTTGCTGAGATAATCCATCCACCTCACAGGTGTGGCATATCAAGATACTGATTAGACAGGATGATTACTGCACAGGTGTGCCTTAGGCTGGCCACATTAGGCTGTTCTTAAATGTGCAGTTCTACTGTATTGGGGGGTCCAAAAACCAGTCAGTATCTGGTGTGATCACCATTTGCCTCACACAGTGCAACAATCTCCTTCACATAGAGTTGATCAGGTTGTTGATTGTGGCGTGTGTAATGTTGGTCCACTTGCTGGATATTGGCAGAAACTGGAACACATGTCTAAAACGCCGATCCAGAGCATCCCAAACATGCTCAATGGGTCACATATCCGTTGAGTATGCTGGCCATGCAAGAACTGGGATGTTTTCAGCTTCCAGGAACATGGGGCCGAGCGTTAACATGCTGCAACATGAGGTGATGGTCGTGGATGAATGACACAACAATGGGCCTCAGGATCTCGTCACGGTACCTCTGTGCATTCAAAATGCCATCAATAAAATGCACCTGTGTTCATTGTCCATAACATACACCTGCCCATTCCATAACCCTCCCGCCACCATGGGCCACTCGATCCACAACGTTGACATCAGCAAACCGCTCATCCACACGATGGCATACATGGTGTCTGCCATCTGTCCTGTACAGTGAAAACCGGGATTCATCCGTGGAGAGAACAGCTCTCTAAAGTGTAACTCAACGGCATTGAATGTGAGAATTTGCCCACTCAAGTCGGTTAGAAGGATGAACTGCAGTCCGGCCGAGACCCCGATGAGGACGACGAGCATACGGATGAGCTTCCCTGAGACACTTTCTGACAGGTATGCAAACCGGTTGTTGTTGCAGCAGCAGTCCAGTTGGCTGGTCTCAGTCTTGTAGGAGAAGAGGCAGGATGTGAAGGTCCTGGGCTGATGTGGTTACACGTGGTCTGCGGTTGTGAGGCCGGTTGGATGTACTGGAAAATTCTCTGAAACACCTTTGGAAACGGCTAATGGTAGAGAAATTAACATTCAATTTACGGCCAAAAGCTCTGGTGGACATTCCTGCAGTTAGCATGCCAATCGCACGCTCCCTCAAAACTTTATAGAGCGGCCTTTTATTGTGGCCAGCCTAAGACACACCTGTGAGGTGGATGGATTATCTCGGCAAAGAAGAAGTGCTCACTAACACATATTTGTGAACAATATTTGAGAGAAATGGCCTTTTGTGTACATAGAAAAAGTCTCAGATCTTTGAGTTCAGCACATGAAAAATGAGGGCAGAAACAAAAGAGTTGCATTTATAATTGTGTTCAGTGTATATAACTGGCTTAAAACAATTTTCTTTGGTGAAAATACTAATGTGAAATTGCACTACAATATATATTGGGTTAAAATAACAATAAACATGTCCATAAACACAAACTTGTTGTGCCGGGAACCCCGAGGACAAACGTGTGCATGCTTTGGTGAAACAAAACAATACCAGTACTAGGGGTGTGAACCTACACTGGCCTCACGGTTTGGTTCGATTACGATTATCATGTCACCGATTCAGTTCAATTCGATATCGCGATACGACGCACATTACGATTACGCATTACGATGCACAGCATCAATTTTCAATTTCACTTCAAAAGTGATGTGTGCCCGTTCACAGTCCCAGTGACAGAAACAGTGACATTCCAGTTTAAGTTTCAAGGGAGTAAAGTCTGTTATGTCATTAAGAAAATGAAATTCTGTCAAATCAATTTTGTTTTAAAGAAATGTTCATTTAAAAGCAGCACTCATTCATCAGTGTATAATGTTACCCAAGAGACGCACGCATCAACCGTCGCCGAGTCCGCTGTTGAAGTCATCCATTTATAATCACGCGTAACACCGTACAATTGTAATTTGACCATCGGGTGCGGATACTTAAGTCAGAGAGCATTATTAAGGCGTGTGGATGATGTGTGTTTGGCTGTGGATTCGGGTGACATTGGAGCTCATTTTACTCTAAAGCAGTGAATCTGCAAGCAATAACAGCTCGGGTGAACATGGCTAACGTGGTTTATCAAGTTAGTGGTATTACATCCTGCATAACCTATGTGTGCGTGACATGAGCACACACAGCGCCCGTCTCCTCCAGGTCTTACCGGGTTGTTCATAAAAGCCAAATGTGGCCAGATGTAGGCTTTTAAAGCAGTTGGAGCATTTTTATTGACTCGCACTCGGGGGGGTCTCGCCTCCCTCTGCCAGTGTTTGCTAGCACAACAAAGCACAAGCGCGATAAATGACGTCAGAAAAGCGTCAGTACATTATAACCGGTTATGGTCTATTACTGAACCAATACCAAATCGTCCTCGTCTGCATCACGATGCATCGTAGAAACGATTCATTTCGACACCCATAACCAATCCCAATCAGAAAGCGAGATGATGGAAGACGGAAGCATAACAAACGCAGTCATGGCGCAGCACAAAGTGAAATTGATGTGGACAGCAGAGATGGAGGATCAGCTAGATTTGTGGCAACAGCACGAATTTAATATTCAACGTGTTGTGTAAAACCTTTCCAAAAACTAGCCTATTATCGCAATTTCTTCCAGTATATCGTCCGCCATGCTTATTCTGAACTCTTACGAGATTTTGTGTTCATAGTCGAGACTCTGGTTAAAAACCTGTTTGTGTGTGGAGCAAAACTATAGGAGCAAAACGGTTAAATCTAGGATTTTTGGCCTCATGTTTGTGGTCTATCACATTTTGAAAATCTTATAAGATGTAAAAATTATTTTGGTGTGTACCCAGCATTAGTTGACACATACCAACATTACTGGAGACGCTGCAGCTCCAGCAGGAACATCTCCTCCAGAACCGCTTCCATCAGGATCACTGGCAGCAGATACCGTGACACTGATCTCATCTTAGAGAAAAGAGACATTTAAAACAAGAACATCTTCAGTTTAACCTGTATTCAGATGTCATTTATGAAACATGACAAATTAGGCCGTTTAATAATAATATTAATAACAACTTTAATACTTCACTAAGATGCCTATTATTAGAATTATTGCTAAGACCGTAATATACCAATACTGTCAATGAAAAATGTATATTTTATAATGCATATATTTTACAATAGGTGGTTATAATACTTTCTTAATTTCGTCACTCAAGCTGTTATACAGGCAGAAACCTGCAGTTTCAGTGAAAACAGGTTTATAAACGCATCCTACAAACGTATAAACGCATCTAAAAAATCTTATTACCACAAAACATTTGGATATAATGCGAATGTGTAACTGGTGCTGGTTGCGTGCCAAATGCATGTTAAACTCAAGGCACAAAGCAAAGATGGAGTTCACTACATTCATTCCCTGTGAAACGAGGCGTGGAAAAAGCCAGATCATGAGCTGATCGAGCGAGTAAAGTGTGTTCTTTAGCACAACAGACTTACTTATCGTCTTTTGCCTTTTGATAAGGGCACTAAGCCATGTTGTACTATTGATTTTAGTTTGTTTGAGAGATGCTTTGACAAAAATAAATAATATTTAAAAGACATATGATATAATATAAAATAAAAACCAACAAATATTTTTGGTTCATTTAGATCAAACTGTGGTGGGACACTAGAGTAAAGGTAATAAATGGTAACACTGTATAAATTTGACTCCGAAAAATGCCAAATAATAAACAGTTAAGAGGCTATATGACATGTTATAGTGAGATATGACAGCGCTTCTGCAACACGCATCACTACAGATGAGTAGCTGAGTATCTCTTCACCATTCTGATGCACAAAATACCAAATGAAAACTAAAGTCGCAGATGATCAACAGAGTAATCTTGATGATTTTACCAGTGCTGATGCTACTCTCTCCCTATTGATCTTAAAATTAGCTGACGATACATAAAATGCTGCTCATAGTGGTTGCTTTCAATGACGTGAACACCTTTAAATCTGATATAGCCTGGGAATTGATGATCGGATTTATATCCGTTTTGCGAACACATTTATGTGGCCAGGTGTAAATGGAGTTGTTTTGACAATGAAATGAACCGGGGCCTATAACATGAAGCTGGTTGATGAAGCCAGCTATGTTTCAGTTTAGTTTGCGCCAACCCTGGGTTTAAGGCACCATGAAAGTCTTTTGTCGTTTTGATTTAGCTTTTAGTAATGTTTATTTAGAATAATAAATTTGTATGATTTAGAAATTATTATTCCCTTAATCGATCACACATGTACAATTTTAGTTCATCAACTATTATGCAGATTTTAAATGAATAAATAAATAAATATATAAAAGGTAATATAAATATACTTTAGAATCAATAGATAAAGCTATAAAATGCTATAGCTATAAAAATATGAAGCTATAAAACTTCACAACTTTTACTTGCACTGATATACAGTGACAAGACAAGTTGTCCTCTTTCATACAGATAATTTCTTCTTGTTGTGTAAATTTGTTTAAATTCTTAATATTTTAATTCTTTTATTTAATAAGTGAATTGTGCTGATTCTCTCGCGAGAAATGAATTTCAGTTTTGAATGAGTTTCTCTTTCTCGGCATGTGATTGGCTGTTCGCTACTGATGTCACACCTAAACTCAGGATCAAAGCCTGAGTTGACAGAGAAAGTTGATGATCAGCATCATGGTACAGACCTCAGGTGTAAAAAAAGATGATGTGATAAAGATCTTACTAGACTAGCAATTTCTAAAATGATGCAATGCTCTTTTTATTACCATCTCAACGCAGTCTTGACTCTTGACCCTCCAATGATGATTGGTCCTTCTCAAGGCTCATCTGAAAGCAAGGTAAAGAAAGAAAAAATAAACATACTACTAAAGGACTCAGAGATTCTCCAAATGAAGCAGCACAGATACTTGACTCCATCAACACTGACTGATCACGGTCATAAAACATAAGATTAAAACAATTTCAAATTCAGGTATGATGGTACATTTCAAACCACTTAGTATTAATAGTGATCAAATTAATGAGATGACTAGGGACTTAAGATTTAAAACAGGGTGACATATGTAAGTTGTAATCTATATATAGTTAAAACCCTATAGATATATGGTCATAACCAATCAGAGATGCATGATATATCAGACTCCATATCAGTATTGGAAAATACACTTTTAATGTTATCATTGTCAATTCGATAGGAAAATTAGGTTGATTAACACTGATGAATAATGGATTATGTCCTTCAGCTTCAGATGTGCGCTGTTCCCCATGATGGTTGTGAACTGTTAGAATCACAAATCTCTTTTATTTTGTGATATATAGAAATCATTTGGCTGAGTAAATGATCGCTGCAGTAAAGCGCTTCACTGTAGGCCTAGCGGTGATCATCTCCTTTAGCACACGCGCTCAAACAGCAAAGCAGAACAATAATAACTATGATTGGGACTGTCATATATATACATAACATTATAATGAGCAAACTACTGCATTAAAAACTTTGTGAATTCTTTGGGTTTAGCTGCTGTTTCATCCACAACAGGAGTTTCACTATGTAACTTTGCTCAAGTTAATCTGTGCATGATTTTGTATAAATATCTAATTAATCATATATAGGCTGTGTTCTGTTGAGGTTCTGTAAAACCATCTAATAAAGCTTTAGTTTATGGGTGTTCCTTCAGCTCTTCAGCTTTAGCGTGCACAGCTCGAACACAATGTTATTTAAAACAGAAATATTAAAGATGTTTACTGTAATATTCAAATGTTTAATATTAAAAACTCCAATATGTTGGAGACATATGCGTTATTGATTTTATTGATTAAAACACTGATGCGTTATTATTCATAACTAGTACTTTTTTTGTTCTGTATCATTTTTCATCAACAATATGGTTTGAGTAAAATCATTCCCTTATTGTGCGTGCGGAGTAGCCTGGGCAAACCCAGACAACTTTCGGCAAATTTAGATTTGCTCTATAATTAAGTCTGGCAAAGACCTCATTCAAGCCTATTTCTAATCCGTCAAAATCGAGGCATTTATCAGAAACATTGGGGAGGGCTTTACACGATGAGGACAGCACAGAGACAGTGAAGCAGATTTTGTACATTACAAAGATGGATGCCACCGTGAAAAATCACTCGTTCTAATGGTTTGAATCAGCTATCGCGTCTGTTTTAAGCAAGCGGGTAATCCATCAGCCGGAAACTGAAGCCTCGCGGGAGCCGCCATTGTAGCAGAATTTTACCTACTGTTAGCATTCCATTGACTCCCATTCATTTTGGTGACAGCGAATAACTTTACATCGGAGACGTCCAAAGACTCCATTTGTCCATTATTTATTTCTAAAGAAACATGACAATGTATATAAGGCCCCATTACTTTGTATCTTACGTTATGGCCAATTTAGAAGCTGTTGTTATAAAAATAGGCTAACGATTGCGTCATAACACGAGAACTCTCTGTCGCACAGTAGAGAAATTACCGTATAGAGTGGAGGAGAAGCTCAGGCATTCGGGGGACAGTGGAGAGCTGTAGAGAGCTGTAGAGTTGCTCCTGTTGCGAGCTCATGGACAGCTCTTCCTTCGCGCTCTCCGGCTCTGCAAGATTCGCAAGGGAATGATTCAGATTTTTCTTGGCACCGCTACTAGGTTGCTCAAGTCTCATCTCAGTCATCAAGCTCAATTTGAGCCTGCGCAGTCGTTCAGCCATCAGGAAGTGATGCTTCTAAAGGGCTTCAGTTTTCTCTGTTGAAATATATGTGGTCACTGTGTCCATTTCTTTTACTGTCTATGGTTTTAAGAGATTTGAACGTTTCCTTTTGTTAAAACCCGAGCAAAGAACAACACTCGGAGATGTTTCTCCGTCATCAACGCACTAACACTGCACTGCCATGATGAAGATTTTAAAACCGGAAGACGAAAAAACGGAAAAAAACCCTCAAATTTAACCATTTTAACCCTACTATTAAATCTAACAGATGCTAACATTGTCTTCAATGGAGTTCAACACAAACACACCACTGTTAAAATCTCAGAAAATTTGGTTTGACTTTAATGGCTCTTTAAGAAAGATTAATAAATCCCGTATAACTATTGTTCATTGTTAGTTAATGTTAACTAATACTAACAAGATTAATAATAAACCTTATTGTTGCCATTTGTTCAAGAAAGTGAATGGAAATATAAATGTAAAATTAATTTTAAAGTTAATTAAACCCACACTGGTTCAAACTAGGCTACTGTACTGTATTTGTTTGTTTCATGTTGAAGTGTTCGGGACATTGGCTTTTAATGATGATCGTTTCGTTTTTGTAATTAGGCTTTTCAAAGTATATCAAATTTTGGATTTAGATTCATCTGCCAATATATCAGGATACTCGGCTTTCAAATATAAAGAAATGATCAGTTCTTGGAGAACCGGCCCAAATGTTCATATCTGTGTATCCCTAATTTGATTTCCAAAAAGAAAGAAAAAAAACAAACAAACAATACCTTCTGTTCATCTCTGACTTCTGACTGGGACAGTGTTGGTTTAGAAAGTGGAGCGAATCAACCTCACTGGGAGTACTACAAAACATACAAGTAGACATGAAACACTGGTGTAAATATGTGAACACTAGATCTCACAATGTGTCTGCTTCGGTTTACTCATTAAAGACTCGATTCTCATCCTTTATCGTCATATGAACGCTATATGACAAAACGGCGCTATACTATGCACATAGCACCCTTTTTCGTTAATATAACACGCGAACCCAAGGCGTAATAAATCCAATAAATCCTTTCAGCGTAATATAGAGACTACCCCTACCCTACCCCACACCTAAACCTAACCATCACAGCACGTGTTATATTAACGATAACGAATGCCATGTGCGTAATATAGCGCCGTTTTGTCATATAGCGTTCTATATGACGATAAAGAATGCGAATGCGTTGCTCATTCTCTTCCAGCACAGCTCTCACTTTACCTCGTCTCAGTCCCACAGTCAGAGCACATAATCATCACTGCCTGAGGACAACTGGGTCTTATGGCTCATACTGAAAATATGAAATAAAGCGTTACATACAGAAACACTTCACCTAAGAGTTTAAAAAAATCATAATATATGGAATATATAAGGGATAATGTACAGTCAGCCAGTTATTAATAATCAGGGATCCCGATACACAGCTACCCATCAATACTTATTTCCACATGAAATATTGATTTGAGATAATATACAAGATTACAAAACATTTCAATATGTAAATGTTAGCCAAGGTAATGTTAATAGCTTGCCTTTTATGCATCACACATTACATGTGTTTTACATTAAAGAATGTCACATGTCTGTACACCATTTTTATGAGGACATCATCAGATGGATGTTCCTGATGTTTGACTTGTGACTTTCTGTGGGTTTGAGCTTATTATTGTTAATTAGAAAGTTGTTTGGCTTGAATAGAACAATATACACGGCAAGTTTTGTAACTGTCAGTAAAACTAACCAAGTTATAACACACTTTATGTGTCCTTTTTTAGTCAAAAAAATCCGCAGCACGGCCAAACCGTTAGAGATATCACAAATCCGTACGGAATTTAGCATCCTCAATGTCTTGACTTCATGCACACCGAGTTTGGTGGTGATTGGTAACAGCATGGGTTGTAATTTGATGTTTTTCTAGGACATTTATTTAAAAAAAAACATAATTCCGACTTACGTTTGAACTGTCGTAAAACTTAGAGTCAGAAAGTTGTTTGGCCTGATGTGATCTATGAGTGTACCGAGTTTCATATTAATCCATGCACGTGTGTTTGATTTATGGACAAATGTTCAGAATCCTAAAAGAAATGCATCCTAAAAGAATGGTAAAGTTTGATGCGTCGCCACGGCAACAGTTTCAAAGAATCAAGAATCCATTCATAGGTCTTCATCTGCCGTGTATGTTACATTATCTAGATGAAGTTTGAAGCCAAATGGGTAAAGATGAGAGATGATTCAAAGCATTTTGAAAGTGACACACTTCCTGCTGCCAGTTGGTGGCGCTATAACTTTGACTCACAATAGTCACATCCATGTGATCGTCCTCTTACAGCGAACGCACTGCTGAAGTTTCATCCAGATCAGATTAATGTATGCTGAAGTTATGACACACTTCCTGTTTCACGTTTCTCGCCATAGTTTCGTTTCCTCGCCACGGCCAAACCGTCGAGATATCAAAAATCCCACACAAACTTTCATCCTCAATGTCTTGACTTCTAGCTGACCGAGTTTCGTCGAATTTGGATCAGAGCTCTAGGAGGAGTATTCAAAAGTTCATTGCGTGTGTTTTACAAAAAAGCCTCAATAGCCGTTACTTCTGTTGGGCTGGGGTAAAAAGCAGGAACGCAGAGGTATGAGATGAAATTCTGCTATCGACATGTGTACCGAGTTCATATTATTACATGCAAGTGTGTTTGAGTTATGGACCAGGTGTTCGGACCCCATTCCAGGGCGCTGGCGAGCCGCCCTGCCACGCCCGGGTACCAGCTTCAGCCCGGCTCTGATGGCCGCGGGTTCTGACCCGTGTGCAAAGTTTCAAGAGTTTCGAGCATGTTAAGGGCCCCAAAAGTGCCCGAATAAGTCGCTAGAAAAAAAAAATAAAGATAAAGAAAAAAGAATAATAATCGGAAGGAAAACAATAGGGCTCTGCGTCCTTTCAAGGGCTTGGGCCCTGAATATCTGACTTTCTGTGGGTCCTAGCTCATGAGTGTAAATTAGAAAGTTGTCCGGCTTGAGGAGAATATATGAATAGTATGAAAACGATGAGATCAACATGTGTACTGAGTTTCATATTATTACATGCAAGCGTGTTTGATTTATGGACCAAGTTTTTGGAACCCCGTTCCAGGGGGCGCTGTCTCAGCCCCCTTGCCACACCCGGGTACCATCTTCAGCCCGGCTCTGATGGCTGTGGGATCTGACCTGTGTGCAAAGTTTCAAGAGTTTTCAAACCCGTTAAGGGCCCCAAAAGCCGCTAAGAGTCTCAAAATCATCAAAAAAAAGGAATGTTAAAGTTTGATGCGTTGCTATGGCAACATTATCTTAGATATTGAATAATGCTTTCACAGCTCTTCATCTGGCGTGTGTTTACATTTGAAGCAAATCGGGTAAAAGTAAGAGTGTGATTTCAAAGCATTTTGAAAGTGAAACACTTTCTGCTGCCAGTTGGTAGCGCTATATATTTGACTCACATCTATGTGATCGACCTCTTACAACGAACACACTGCTGAAGTTTCATCAAGATCAGTTAATGTATGCAGAAGTTTTAACACACTTCCTTTTTGATTTATTTACTTACTTTTTTGATTTATGGACCAAGTTAATTTAATTAATACACTAATTATATAAAACTATTGTCAATGCACTACAATTAAACAGGTTATATGCCTTTACTTATAAAAAAAATAAAAAATATAGCTGCGAGCAGCGATTGCGGGCCCAAGCCGGTGGCACCGCAACCCCGGTGCCTAAAGGCACCGGGACGGACCGCCGGCTTTGGCCCTCTCATCGCTGCTCGCAGCTGTGCGCGCGCGCGCGCGCGCGCGCGCGCGCGCGTGTGTGTGTGTGTGTGTGTGTGTGTGATGGCTGGGCCCGCCGGCTTCGGCCCTCTCATCGCTGCTCGCAGCTCAGTGTGCGTGTGTGTGTGTGTGTGTGTGTGTGTGTGTGTGTGTGTGTGTGTGTGTGTGTGTGTGTGTGTGTGTGTGTGTGTGTGTGTGTAGAGCCGGTGGGCACCGCCACCTTGGTGCCTTTAGGGTTATTCTGCACGACGTGCAAAAACGTAACCCCTGCTTTGGAATACATACTAGTATGTATTCCACAATTGGAATACATACTAACATACTAGTCAGAACTGAATAGTTGATATCTGAATGACAGATCACCATAGAAGTCAATGGAAAAAATGTGACTAGTAACAAAAGAATAGTTACTAGTCACCATTGAAATAAGTACTAGTGTCTAATGAATAAGTACTAGTATCTATTTAATAGGTACTAGTATCTAATGAATAAGTACTAGTAACTAATTAATAAGCATTGGTATGTAATGAATAAGGACTAGCATCTAATGAATAAGTACTAGTATCTAATAAATAAGGACTAGCATCTAATGAATAAGTACTAGTATCTAATAAATAAGGACTAGTTTCTAATGAATAAGTACTAGTATCTTTAAAAAGGTACTAGTACCTAAAGAATAAACACTAGTATCTAAAGAAAAGGCACTAGTATCTAAAGAATAAGCACTAGTAGCTAATGAATAAGTACTAGTACTTAATGGAATAGATACTAGTATCTAAAAAATAAGTACTAGTAGCATGAAAATAGAGACTAGTAGGTTAAAATGATTAAATGTTAAAACGGCTTGCCATACTCTATCTGTCGTTTCGACTAGTCACAATTGCGTTACAGATATCTTAAATGATAATACAAACTATCCAAAATGTAATTACGACTAGAAAGACGTTGTTGATATCTACAATGTTAATTACGAATAGTCAAACTTAGCTTTTAAATGTTAAAAGGGCTTGCCATACAGAAGTGTAGGCTCAGAGAGACACTCAACATTTTCAAACCAAAATATCTGACTTTCTGTGGGTCCTAGCTCATGAGTGTAAATTAGAAAGTTGTCCGGCTTGAGGAGAATATATGAATATATGAAACGATGAGATCAACATGTGTACTGAGTTTCATATTATTACATGCAAGCGTGTTTGATTTACGGACCAAGTTTTGGACCCCGTTCCAGGGGGCGCTGTCTAGCCCCCTTGCCACACCCGGGTACCATCTTCAGCCCGGCTCTGATGGCTGTGGGATCTGACCTGTGTGCAAAGTTTCAAGAGTTTTCAAACCCGTTAAGGGCCCCAAAAGCCGCTAAGAGTCTCAAAATCATCAAAAAAAAGGAATGTTAAAGTTTGATGCGTTGCTATGGCAACATTATCTTAGATATTGAATAATGCTTTCACAGCTCTTCATCTGGCGTGTGTTTACATTATACACATGAAGTTTGAAGCAAATCGGGTAAAAGTAAGAGTGCGATTTCAAAGCATTTTGAAAGTGAAACACTTTCTGCTGCCAGTTGGTGGCGCTATATATTTGACTCACATCCATGTGATCGACCTCTTACAACGAACACACTGCTGAAGTTTCATCAAGATCAGTTAATGTATGCAGAAGTTTTAACACACTTCCTTTTTGATTTATTTACTTACTTTTTTGATTTATGGACCAAGTTAATTTAATTAATACACTAATTATATAAAACTATTGTCAATGCACTACAATTAAACAGGTTATATGCCTTTACTTATAAAAAAATAAAAATAAAAACTTATGTAAAAAATACCAGGCTTAAGAAATGTATTTACTTTAGCAGGCCAGACACACAGTGAAATTATTAAGCCCCCTCCCCCTACACACACACACAGAGACTGTGTGTCAAAAGACTCAATCACACACACACACAGACTGTGTGACAGGCCTAGGCTCAGAAAGAGCATGATCATATTCAAACTACAATATCTGACTTTCTGTGGGTTTGAGCTTATTATTGTTAATTAGAAAGTTGTTTGGCTTGAATAGAACAATATACACGGCAAGTTTTGTAACTGTCAGTAAAACTAACCAAGTTATAACACACTTTATGTGTCCTTTTTTAGTCAAAAAAATCCGCCACGGCCAAACCGTTCGAGATATCAAAAATCCGTCCGGAATATAGCATCCTCAATGTCTTGACTTCATGCACACCGAGTTTGGTGGTGATTGGTAACAGCATGGGTTGTAATTTGATGTTTTTCTAGGACAATTATTTAAAAAAAAAAAACATAATTCCCGACTTCCGTTTGAACTGTCGTAAAACTTAGAGCACGAAAGTTGTTTGGCCTGATGTGATCTATGAGTGTACCGAGTTTCATATTAATCCATGCACGTGTGTTTTGATTTATGGACAAATGTTCGAATCCCTAAAAGAATGCATCCTAAAAGAATGGTAAAGTTTGATGCGTCGCCACGGCAACAGTTTCAAAGATATCAAGAATCCATTCATAGGTCTTCATCTGCCGTGTATGTACATTATACAGATGAAGTTTGAAGCAAATCGGGTAAAAATAAGAGGGTGATTTCAAAGCATTTTGAAAGTGACACACTTCCTGCTGCCAGTTGGTGGCGCTATAACTTTGACTCACAATAGTCACATCCATGTGATCGTCCTCTTACAGCGAACGCACTGCTGAAGTTTCATCCAGATCAGTTAATGTATGCTGAAGTTATGACACACTTCCTGTTTCACGTTTCTCGCCATAGTTTCGTTTCCTCGCCACGGCCAAACCGTTCGAGATATCAAAAATCCCCACACAAACTTTCATCCTCAATGTCTTGACTTCTAGCTGACCGAGTTTCGTCGAATTTGGATCAGAGCTCTAGGAGGAGTATTTAAAAGTTCATTGCGTGTGTTTTACAAAAAAACCTCAATAGCCGACTTCCTGTTGGGCTGGGGTAAAAAGCAAGAACGCGAGGTATAGATGAAATTCTGCTATCGACATGTGTACCGAGTTTCATATTATTACATGCAAGTGTGTTTGAGTTATGGACCAGGTGTTCGGACCCCATTCCAGGGGGCGCTGACGAGCCGCCCTGCCACGCCCGGGTACCAGCTTCAGCCCGGCTCTGATGGCCGCGGGTTCTGACCCGTGTGCAAAGTTTCAAGAGTTTTCGAGCATGTTAAGGGCCCCAAAAGTGCCCGAATAGTCGCTAGAAAAAAAAAAAAAAAAAAAAAAATAAAAAAAAAAAAAAAAAAAATAATCGGAAGGAAAACAATAGGGCTCTGCGCCCTTTCAGGGCTTGGGCCCTAATAGAAGACTTATGTAAAAAATACCAGGCTTAAGAAATGTATTTACTTTAGCAGGCCAGACACACAGTGAAATGATTAAGCCCCTCTACACCACACAGACGCCCCTACTGGCTCCACCCGACACACACACACACACACACACACACACACACACACACACACACACACACAGGCAAAAACAGGCAAAGAGACAGACCAAGGCTTAGAGAGAGCATGATCATATTCAAACTACAATATCTGACTTTCTGTGGGTTTGAGCTTATTATTGTTAATTAGAAAGTTGTTTGGCTTGAATAGAACAATATACACGGCAAGTTTTGTAACTGTCAGTAAAACTAACCAAGTTATAACACACTTTATGTGTCCTTTTTTAGTCAAAAAAATCCGCCACGGCCAAACCGTTCAGAGATATCACAAATCCGTCCGGAATTTAGCATCCTCAATGTCTTGACTTCATGCACACCGAGTTTGGTGGTGATTGGTAACAGCATGGGTTGTAATTTGATGTTTTTCTAGGACATTTATTTTAAAAAAAAAAACATAATTCCCGACTTCCGTTTGAACTGTCGTAAAACTTAGAGCACGAAAGTTGTTTGGCCTGATGTGATCTATGAGTGTACCGAGTTTCATATTAATCCATGCACGTGTGTTTGATTTATGGACAAATGTTCGAATCCCTAAAAGAATGCATCCTAAAAGAATGGTAAAGTTTGATGCGTCGCCACGGCAACAGTTTCAAAGATATCAAGAATCCATTCATAGGTCTTCATCTGCCGTGTATTTACATTATACAGATGAAGTTTGAAGCAAATCGGGATTAAAAATAAGAGGGTGATTTCAAAGCATTTTGAAAGTGACACACTTCCTGCTGCCAGTTGGTGGCGCTATAACTTTGACTCACAATAGTCACATCCATGTGATCGTCCTCTTACAGCGAACGCACTGCTGAAGTTTCATCCAGATCAGTTAATGTATGCTGAAGTTATGACACACTTCCTGTTTCACGTTTCTCGCCATAGTTTCGTTTCCTCGCCACGGCCAAACCGTTCGAGATGTCAAAAATCCCCACGCAAACTTTCATCCTCAATGTCTTGACTTCACGCTGACCGAGTTTCGTCGAATTTGGATCAGAGCTCTAGGAGGAGTATTTAAAAGTTCATTGCGTGTGTTTTACAAAAAAACCTCAATAGCCGACTTCCTGTTGGGCTGGGGTAAAAAGTAAGAACGCGAGGTATAGATGAAATTCTGCTATCGACATGTGTACCGAGTTTCATATTATTACATGCAAGTGTGTTTGAGTTATGGACCAGGTGTTCGGACCCCATTCCAGGGGGCGCTGACGAGCCGCCCTGCCACGCCCGGGTACCAGCTTCAGCCCGGCTCTGATGGCCGCGGGTTCTGACCCGTGTGCAAAGTTTCAAGAGTTTTCGAGCATGTTAAGGGCCCCAAAAGTGCCCGAATAGTCGCTAGAAAAAGAAAAAAAAAAAAAAAAAAAAAAATAATCGGAAGGAAAACAATAGGGCTCTGCGCCCTTCAGGCTTGGGCCCTAATAAAAAAATAATCGGAAGGAAAACAATAGGGCTCTGCGCCCTTTCAGGGCTTGGGCCCTAATAATAATCCCAAGGAACAATAGGGCCTTCGCCCCTTCAGGGCTTGGGCCCTAATGAAGTGTGTCGTTTCTGCAACACTAGTGCCATCCAGCAGATGAACAAAAATACATTATACAACGCTCTGCACCAATATACAAACATACACACACCACAGCACACACACACACACACACACACACACACACACACACACACACACACACACACACACACACACACACACACACACACACACACACACACACACACACACACACACACACAGAGAGAGTATACACACCAAACTCAAGATTTAGGTTGAGCTGGAAAGATTTATTGATACAAGCAGACTAGGCCTGCACGACAAATCGTTATAAAATCGCGATCTCGATTCACCCTGTTCACGATTTAATTTTTAAATGACTTCGATTTAAAAAAAACAAAACAAAAGCGTGTATAGCCTACTACAGTCTGTGTGTGTGTGTCCAGACAAAGACACACTCATAACAGAAAGTAGAATGGCGATAAAAAAAGAAGGCCGTCTATGAAGTAAATGTGTCTTATTAGTGGAAACTGTGGTGCGCGAGCACTAGAAATGCGCAGCAGCACAGACGCGCAGCACTAAACGCGCAGCGGCACAGACGCGCGAGCTGGTCGAGCACATCCCTTTAAACAGACAGTGGAAAGTTTGTAGTTCAGTCGGATGTCTGACAGAGAGAGCGCGCACTTCTGTTGAATGCTGCTAGTCGTTCACGTCACGTCATTTGGATAAAACTAAATCTTATATGTAAGTAAAGTAAAACATCACCAGTTACCTGATTTATGTATAACAAGTGGTTCTCTACATTATTACTGGGCGTTTGCAGGTCAAGAAGTTCAATAAACGCAAACATCCAAGAATATTGAATTAAATTGTCTTTTACGTCTTGCGCTTGTACGGACGAATTCACACAAAATTATGTAAAAATAAAGTTGTTTATAGTAAACAAAGTTTACTAGTTAAAGTCGGTTATATCTCAAGTGAATGTAAGTTAGCCATGTTCAAATGGGGTCCGTGCGTTCGGTCAGACTACCCTTTTAAACTTCCATCTTCCAAAATATCTATCTATATTTAATTTATACAGTAATGAATATGCATTTTTTTCACATTTGATTACTTTATTCAAATGCATACCGATCTACTCTAAAAACACTGTTTATTTAATTTGCAGCTTTTCTTTGTTCTATTTTTGTATTTATTTGTCCTATTTGTAATTCCATTATTCTTATTTTGTTTTAACTACATTTAAAAATTACAAATGCAGTGACAATTCAGGGATTGGTTATTGAAGTCCATGAAATCCAAAAAGTAGTGCTTGAAAAGTCCTTGAAAGTCCTGGAATTTCATTTTACAGAATCTGCACAATCCTTGATTACACTTATGAGAAAAAAAATCGTAAAAAAATCGTGATATCAATTCTAAGCTAAAAAATCGTGATTCATATTTTCCCAGAATTGTGCATGCATAAAGCAGACTACCAATGTTTAGATGGTGCCTGGGTTTACACTTTTACGGAGATGGCAAACACAAATGACATACTAATAGTAGTCAATGAATGATAACCTGAGTTAGGAGAACTTTAAAGACAAAGGGTATAATAATAAAAAGAAGAAAGGCCAGTGAGGGTGCTTTTGGACAGTTGAACTGACCATATTAGGTGAAGATTTATCTTTATATCAAACTCAAACGAAAATCTTATTCTACTCAAAGTAAAATTTGATGTGAATTATCTGGATTTAAATGTGTGAATTTAAAAGGTAAGGTTACATTTTGTGAGGATTGTTTAAGGTTTGTTTAAGGTCACTTAAATTAAGTTTTGTTTTTTGAAGCCTAATACAGTTTATTAATTGAAAGCGGTAACACTTTACGGTAAGGGTACATGAATTATCATGAATTCATGTATAAATTCATGCATGAATTATGCATTAATTAATGCATTAATATCTCATGAATCATCAGGAACCAACACGAGTTCAAAGTTTTTCATTCATGACTTCATGAATGAACAACATCTTAATTAAACATTAACTAATATGAGTACATCATCATGAATTATGATTTATTACGCATGATCATGATGTTTTCTTTGTTCAAAGTTATGCAACCTTTAAGAGCACATTTTTCATCAGTTATTGCATTATCTATCTATGACTTAATCATGTGTGTGGCCCCTCAATTAAAGTGGTGACTAGGTCCTTTGAAACACTGAATAATGTGCTCTTAAAGGTGGCATAACTTTGAACAAAGAAAACATCATGATCACGCGTAATAAATCATAATTCATGATGATGTACTCATATTAGTTAATGTTTTAATTAAGCTGTTGTTCATCCATGAAGTCATGAATGAAAAACGTTGAACTTATGTTGGTTCCTGATGGATTAATGAGATATTAATATATTAATTAATGCATAATTCATGTATGAATTTATACATGAATTCATGATAATTCATGTACCCTTACCGTAAAGTGTTCCCTTGAAAGCTTTCAATAAAGTAATGTTGAATGGCTATAATTAATGTTAAAAATGTCAGCGATGGGGATGGGGGCTGTATTTCAACCCGAATGATCCTTTCAGCTGTGCTTCCATCGCAGTAGTGCAAGGAAGTAGAAAAAAACATCTAAAAAAAAAAAAAAAAAAAAAAAAGAATGAAACAGATGTGATTTTTAACTGAAGTCATTTCTAGATATTTGTATGTTTAAATTTGATCATCGGAGGCCAGCTAAATAGACTTTGGTAAATTAAGTGAGAATAAATCTATGAAGTACATCTGTGAGAATAAATCTATGAAGTACAACTGTATCATTTAACCATCGCAGGTTTGGCAAAAATTTGCCGTTTTCCTTCCCTGTGCAAATTTTTCTTTTCTTTTAAGGAATGCTGAATCTATTTTTGTGGGAGTAAGACAAGGGGATTTTTTGCAGAAATCATCAACTGTCTGGTGTCTAAATATAAGCAGGACACACAGCTTTACATACAATCATACTATCAGCCCAATGAAAACAAACCCAGCTTTAGTACAATTAATGCCAACGACATTAGCAAGAATTCACTTGAACACATTTAGCTAGCTTGATACAGATGGATCACTTATATCAGAAAGAATGTGAAGGTTATGATGACGGCGATGGACATGAGTGGGAGGTTATAGTTCAAGGAATTTGTTTGTACCTTTTAGATGGGCAACTGAATATGATCGGGTGAAAGCACATTTTAAACAAGTAGCATTTATTTACAAACGCAATCGCTCTCCTCATTCCATTCAAACAAATGTGATGCAATCTGGGAAAACCCATCAAATGGTGAAATTTCACCTATTACAGTTTTGATGCCATATTAACCTTCAAATGGTATTTGTTTACTGTTTATACTTCTGGGCTTCTGGGGTCTATACGACCCCAACAATTGATTGAGTAATTGTACAAAAAATATACATTTTTAATCATACAAATAATATATATATATGTTTTTGTTTACTTCTCATCTATTCGTTAATGCTGTGTTTTGGGAGATATAAAGTACTTTTGTATTCATATACCACACAATTCCTCAACTACACCATTAGCTTTAGCATAAGCATATGAAATATTTTTTATGATGCGTTGCATTTATGCTGTAGTACTAGGCCTTCATTTCAATGTAAAAAAATTCCGATTTATGCAAGATTTTTTTTTTTTTTGACATGAAGAAAATCTATTTAGTTTTTTTCACATTTCTCATTCATTTCAATGTGGGGTCATATTGCCCCCGAAGACCAGAAGTGCAATTTTTTTTTACATACCTTCAAAACAATCGAATCAAGCCCAGTGTGTGTATAGATAAATAATGTATGAAAAGTCACAAAATCTTATTCCACTGAGATGAAGGGAACCTTTTTTTTGTTAAGTAAGTCGATTGGGGTCGTATAGACCCCATGACCCGATCTGAGGGCTACAGCTGGTTTCAAGCCCTTTCCATAACAAAAGTTATGGTTATCTGAAGTCGGCTGGTCGCAATGATTTTCAGGAATGGAATCAGGTGGCTACAGGTATAAACCATTTAAATGTAAGACTTTTTAAGACTTTTTAATACCCCTTCTAAATTAAATTTAAGACCAAACTTAGGACGGAAATATAAATTAAAAGTGAAAATATACAGTAATATTTCCAAGTAAACACAAGTAAAACGACGATAACTAATTGTCAATTGTAAATGTGTGTCGTCTGTGGAGTACAATGGAGTGAAAAGAAATATAGAAGGCATTTTTATAAATGTCTTAAGCCTTGAATGTTTTAAATAATAAAGTATATTAATAAAGGCATAGATTTAGTTTTATTAATAAAGGCATAGAACCAGTTTATTTATAGAGTACTGACAATTGTTTCATATAATTAGTTTATTAATTAAACTAATAAAAAGATAAAAAGACTGAGATATGTTTGGCAATTGTACCTTTTAAATAATAAATTAAATTTAGTTTGCTATTTCAGATCAATATATTTGTTTTCCTTGATTTTAATGAACCCTAACTTTATTCTCATTATAAGAATTAAATAATTGATTTCCGCATAAAATAATACTACAAACACTTAAAAATAAACAGATTAGTGCCCTGTTTTGAGGACAAGAAATGAAAACCAATGCTGATATGATGAATGTTCAAAAGATGGAACTCTGTAACAGCCACCTGTTAAGTAGTGTTCATGACATGTTGATATGCCTTTAAGATGACGATGTTGTTATGTGAGCGCGCACGCTCAGTGAGAGTGAGAATTCTTGCGCAAAGAGGAAGATGACCGATCTATCGCGGGCTGTTTTATTAATGCAGTATAATGCATTTACTTCCACTTTGATTTGTAGCGTTTTACAGAGTGTTTTCTTTAACCTGTTAACAACTGCTCTTTTGACATGTATGTGAAGAGTGTGCTTTACTAAAAGAAAACACTGTCATAGAATGAAAATTCTGTCAGTATTTACTCACCCTCATGTTGTTCCAAACCTCTATGTGTTTATTTGTTCTGCTGAACACAAAGGAAGATATTTAGAATAAGGTTTTAATCAAACAGATCTCAATCCCAATGACTACCATAGTAGGAAAAAATACATACTATGGTAGTCAATGGGATTGAGATCTGTTTGATTAAAACATTCTTCCAAATATCTTCCTTTGTGTACAGCAGAACAAAATAAACCAGGGTGGCTACAGGTATAAACAATTTAAATTTAAGACCACACTTACGATGGAAATATAAATTAAAACTGAAAATATATAGTAATATTTCCAAGTAAACACAGATTTCAGTCAAAAAAATCATGGCTGTCTGTTGCATGGAGACTACAGTTTCATTTTGAAATTCTCGTGGCGAAATAAAGGGAAAACCAACAATATTGACAATAATGTTTATAAAATGTAACTCAAAATGTTAATTTATTGTTCATTTAACTGTTATACAAATTAAATATCACATTTGCAATTGTACACGAGTAAACGGCACTCTTGTGGATGTGATATTGTATTATAACAACATAATATGGTATTAAATATGAGACAAAAACTCATTTGAGAACAGTCTAAGTCAAATTGCCATTGAAAATTTAAGACTTTTCATAAGTAAAAATAAGACTTAAAAGTTTTATGGTCTTAAATTTAAAAAATCTAACTTCAGACTTAAGGATCCACAGAAACCCTGCATACAGATGAATCTGACCATAAAACCAAACCTGGTTTGAGAGCAAGATCTTTTAGCGAACCGCTTCTTCAGACTACGTTGTTCTCTTATGCTCATATCACACCAATACCTTGCACCTTGGAACCTACACTCACTGGCCACTTTATTAGGTACACCTGTCCAACTGCTCGTTAACACTTAATTTCTAAGCAGCCAATCACATGGCGGCAACTCAGTGCATTTAGGCATGTAGACATGGTCAAGACAATCTCCTGCAGTTCAAACCGAGCATCAGTATGGGGAAGAAAGGTGATTTGAGTGACTTTGAACGTGGCATGATTCTTGGTGCCAGAAGGGCTGGTCTGAGTTTTTCAGAAACTGCTAATCTACTGGGATTTTCACGCACAACCATCTCTAGGGTTTACAGAGAATGGTCCAAAAAAGAAAAAACATCCAGTGAGCGGCAGTTCTGTGGGCGGAAATGCCTTGTTGATGCCAGAGGTCAGAGGTGAATGGCCAGACTGGTTCGAGCTGATAGAAGGGCAACAGTGACTCAAATAACCACCCGTTACAACCAAGGTGGGCAGAAGAGCATCTCTGAACGCACAGTACGTCAAACTTTGAGGCAGATGGGCTACAGCAGCAGAAGACCACACCGGGTGCCACTCCTTTCAGCTAAGAACAGGAAACTGAGGCTACAATTTGCACAAGCTCATCGAAATTGGACAATAGAAGATTGGAAAAACGTTGCCTGGTCTGATGAGTCTCGATTTCTGCTGCGACATTCGGATGGTAGGGTCAGAATTTGGCGTCTACAACATGAAAGCATGGCTCCATCCTGCCTTGTATCAATGGTTCAGGCTGGTGGTGGTGGTGTCATGGTGTGGGGAATATTTTCTTGGCACTCTTTGGGCCCCTTGGTACCAATTGAGCATCGTTGCAACACCACAGCCTACCTGAGTATTGTTGCTGACCATGTCCATCCCTTTATGACCACAATGTACCCAACTTCTGATGGCTACTTTCAGCAGGATAATGCGCCATGTCATAAAGCTGGAATCATCTCAGACTGGTTTCTTGAACATGACAATGAGTTCGCTGTACTCAAATGGCCTCCACAGTCACCAGATCTCAATCCAATAGAGCATCTTTGGGATGTGGTGGAATGGGAGATTCGCATCATGGATGTGCAGCCGACAAATCTGCGGCAACTGTGTGATGCCATCATGTCAATATGGACCAAACTCCCTGAGGAATGCTTCCAGCACCTTGTTGAATCTATGCCACGAAGAATTGAGGCAGTTCTGAAGGCAAAAGGGGTCCAACCCGTTACTAGCATGGGGTACCTAATAAAGTGGCCGGTGAGTGTATTTCATGGTTTGGGTTCTCGAGCCACCAGGCACTGTTTTGTGCAAATGAGCGTCCGGATCGCATTAAGGGCTCTTGTGGATGTGATATTGTATTATAATAACATAATATGATATAAATATGAGCCAAAAACTTATTTGGGAACAGTCAAAGTCAAATTGCCATTGAAAATGTAAGACCTTTCATAAGTAAAAATAAGACTTAAGAGTTTTATGGTCTTAAATTTAAAAAAATCTGACTTCAGACTTAAGGATCCACGGAAACCCTACATACAGATGACTCTGACCATAAAACCAAACCAGGTTTGAGAGCAAGATCTTTTGAGCGAAAAGGTTTGAGACAAGCTAACATGTGGCATCTTCAGACAATTTTCCACACATTTATAATTATTAATCAACATATAAAGAGTAGGGATGCACCGATATGAAAATTTTGGCCGATACCGATAACTCTTTATATTCGAAAGCCGATAACCGATATATCGGCCGATAAACTTAAATTCAAATTTTTATTTCATTTTGAGAGCCTGATTACAAAAAAAGTCTCAAAATTGAATCTATGTCCCAAGCACACAATTGTAATGATGTTCTCATTATAGTGTTGTATAGCCGATATGCCCCCGATTTGCGCTGCACGTGTTGTACTGAACCGTATTAAAATTTTTTGAAGAGATTTCAATCATATTTCAAGAAATTCAAAAACAAACAGTGCTCGACAAGTGTCTCAGCTGAAGGGAATAATACATTATTTATCGGCTTTAATATATCGGCCACATTTTCTTCCCAGGCCGATAACGATAACATTAAAAATGAACATATATCGGCCGAGTACCGATATGCTGGCCAATATATTGTGCATCCCTAATAGGGATGTCAATCGATTAATCGACTATCGATTAATTGTCGATAATGCATTAATCGATCAAACTTATCCATTATTCGATTAATCAGGTCTATGCACGCGCATAGACCTGATTAATCGATAATGGATAAGTCTGCCTGCTGCTCAACCGCAAAACATGTAAGCGAGCACGCCGGAGTTATGTTTGGATTTCATCATGACTACGTTTGTGTGTGTATTCGCAGCCTTTTGTTTTATGCAAATGTAAGTTGTAATAGTTTATTATGTATACGTCTATATCTGATTTATCTCATATTGGATGCATTATGTTAAAAATTGAAGCGTGATCTTTACCGTGCGCAGCTCAAACGACAATGCACGACTAATAATGACTATTGGGAGTGTCATATATTACATAACATATAAAGAGAACAATGTTGCAATAAAACGTGGTGAATAATTTGGGTTTAGTTGCCCTGTCGCGTTGTTCCAAAGAGCGCGTGCACAACATTCAGTCATTCTGAATGGCACGTAACTTGATTCAAGTTCACTTGTGCATTCATATCATTTTGTGAAGATATTATTTGTAATATTATGTTCCTTTTGTATATCTGACTAATCTCATATCGGTTGTGTTTCTTTGATTTAAATAATGAAAGTGCTCAGTGGTTATTCATTCAGCGCGCGCAGCTCAACCAATGCACTAACATTACTAATAATAACGATGATTAATTTGTGACTGTCAGCTTAGATAACATCAGAACACTTTGATTAAATCGTTGTGAATTCATTGGGTTTGGTTGCTGTTTTCAGTGCGCGTCCACAACATTCTGACAAGCACGTCACGTTGGTGAGGTGATACGTTGAGTCGTAATATTTGATTATTAAATAATTTAATTTAATTATCTATAATATTGAAACATTTATCAATCTTTTTTTAGATTAAAGCCCTTTATTTTTTAGCCCTTTATTTAGATTAAAAACAATTCTCTTTAATTTGGTGAGGAAAATAGCATTTTGAGCAGTATTTGCAGAGACCCTGTCCAGCTGTTGGTCATACTTCACCCTCTATAAGTGCTGCTACTAATGTTTCTTTTTTTTTTTCATCCAAGTAGTTTACCAGATAGATTATTATATGTAGACTTAATATATTAAGGCTAAGCATACCCATATGAATTTTTTGTGCTCATAGCGAGAGTTTTGATTATTAGATTATGTACATAGTTTCTTTTTAGTAGTTTATTACTTTGAGAAAAATATAAAAATACTTTTCTCTGTACGTTTCTCTGTCCTAAGGCCTTCAATGTGCCATACACAAAGGTGTCTAGATTAAAATTAATGTAAAAAATAGCCTGTTCTGATATCTGATCTAACAATTTTAGAATCATATCCAGTTGAGAGAATTTTTGGTAAAAATTCTTAAAGATCACTGTCTTTGATGACTATTTTTGAGTACTTTTTTTTTTTTACAAAGGACAACTGCCTCGATGGAAATGTATAACCGTTCCAAAAAAGTATTGTCCAGACTCCGCTGGGAAGGAAAGGAACTTTAATTGAATACCCCTGATTTAGATGAAGTCTGAGCATTGAGACATTCGCAACTATGATTATTCAATAAACTCTGCTCTTTTATTATCATCACTTCATCTCCTGCTTCTGCTCTTCTCAGTCAAACTCTCAGGCTGTTAATAGAGTCTTGAGTACCAGACAAGAATTTCTGTTGACAGGTTTGCTGGGTTGCACACATCCGGGGCTGGATTTGATATTTCTGATGTGGAGATTATCCGATCTAATAGTCTGCAGTCAATATATTAATTTGTTTTAATCACGATCATAATCGGACCCTTTTGTACGATTAATCATACATTTATGAAATTAAGCATACAACCAATTGTTTTGTTTAACACGTTCATTTTGTCTTTATTTGCTATATCCAGCAAAGTAAAGCATGAGATTGAAGGGTGATTCTCACAAAACTGTATTTACTGCAAGCTTTTTTCAAAGTAAATTTAAGTGTCTTTTCCAAATAACCAAATGATAAGGATTCCATATAATTCATAAATGTATGTTCACCAAAGCACCCATGAGAAATAAAAATGAAAAATTATTTTCAGAATTGAGTCTGTAACAGCAAAAAGCTTAAGTTAATTTGCGCAACCGCATCTTACTGTGCCAAAGATCATTACACGTGCTTCAGGTTATAATTTATTTGCGTTCAATTATTTTAACACATTAAGAATTTTGAATTAAAATGCATGTATTAATGTCAACAGCCCTATTTTTTTTGTGAAAATGCATGTATTAATGTCAACAGCCCTATTTTTTTGTGAATTTTATTTCGATGTCTGTTTCAAAAAGTTGTCAAACAGGACCAATGCAGTTTTAAATATCTAGAAGGCACGTGTGTGAGTAAGTATTCTGACCTACCTCATCATGCAAATTAACAAATGGGAACTGGATAAGATCCCTGAGTTGAGCACGCTCGCACAGAACCACCACCAGCTGTCGGAGACAGTCCAGCTGCCTGCAGACACACACACACACCTTAAGTATTTTACGTTACACTGTGGATAAGAAAATGATGTCATTGCACAGTACCTGCTAGGATCAGGGTTTTGTGTCAGGGCCTCATATGCCTGACTATTGTGTCCAAGATCCAGATGATGCTTGAATATACGAGTCCACAGAGCAGCCTACAATACAGGGCAGTTTCTTATTAATATTAAATGGAGATAGAAATTTTCAAAATTATGTTGATTTATACCACAATGTATGGGAAGTTGACATATTCATTAAATATTTTTATCATTCTTTTTTCTTTTAACAAATTTTAGGATAAAAAAAAGATAAATGCAAAAGGAAAATGCGCATTTTAAGTACTGTGACTAGTAAGTTCTTCTACTAGTATAGGCTCTACATTCTGTGAAAAAAAGATTTATTTAAATGTACAAATTTTTCACGCTTTCATCTGCATCCTATCGCACATGAATGGTTTAAAAGCATTTCAATGAATGAGTGTGTTATCATATTGAAACAATAGGCAAAGGATGCCAGGAAAAAAACTAATGTAGTGTTAAAATATTTTTAATGTATTAAACTAACTTTTTTTTAAATGTGTTAATTTTCTAATTTGATCATTTTTGATCATAACAATCTAGGGGGAAAAGGTAGCTATGCATTTTAGGTTTAATCCAAAAAAATTCAGACAAAAAACAAAACAATAAGACAGGAATACACAATTGAATTTTACATTACTTGAATAAGTCACTCTCAAAACACAAAGTTACCTGGCTTCTCTCGTCATTAGCAGCTTCAGATATGGCCAGCGTTGCCAAATTGATCACAAGCTCAGGCAAACAAATATCCTCCAATAACCGTAAAACCTAAACAAGTAAACATTATATAGAATTATTACATGCCCATTCAAAAGCTGAATAATAATTTTAGCCTGTTCTGTGCATCTAGCAGACACTTTCCTTGTTGTAATAAAGTAATCGTGGGGCAGCTGTCTCCTCATCTGAACCCGTGAGTTTCATTAAAAACTCTTCTTTATCTACTTCAGTGGCTGCTTCCTGGAAACACTGCAATGCCTAAAACCACAAAACGCACATCCACACATGACCAACTACATCTGCAAATAGGCATCATTTCACAACACCTCTTTTGCATCTAGAACAATTTTGTTGACTTCAAAGAGGAACTTCGGTAACACTTTATTTCGATAGTCCACTTTAGACATTTTACTAACTATAAGTAACTTTTCAACTACATGTCAACTAACTGTCATTAGAGTATTAGTAGACTGTCAGCTTAATATCTGCTAACACTTTATTTTGTTGGTCCCCCAACAAACATAAAACTGAGTAACTTGGCGACTACAAGTAAACTTATTCTCCTAACCCAAAGCCTAACACCTAACTATAACCTAACAGTCTACTGACAGTCTACTATAATATACTAATACTCTAATGAGAGTTAGTTGACACATAGTTGAAAAGTTACTTATAATTAGTAGAACGTCTAAAGTGACCATCGAAATAAAGTGTAACCGAAACTTCCATTACTACTACATCTGCCATGTTTTGCGCATTGGAATGCCTATATAAAAAAGGCCACTGGCTCTTTAAAGTGTTATTCTTCCCATTCATGTATTTATGTGCGGAGTGGACAGTTTGCCTTGTGTAGTGTCTGGAGTAAATTTGCAGGAAAAAAAAAACAATTGGTAAAAGAGCCAAAAGGCTGTTTGCCTACGCTTGCATGCATTCCAGAGAATGCAAAAAGACATTTGTCTCTTATCAATTGTTTAACAATTCAAGCTTCAGAACCATCTGCTTTCATTACGGATTCAAAATGTTACTGAAACTTGGGTGTACTCACATTAGGCGATCTGAACTGTGCCCGAGCACGTTTGATCTCCAAAGTCTGGTTCGTTTGAGTAATGTGATCACAGTTTGCTTGATTAGTGTGATCATGGTTCGCTTGACTAGTGTGCTCATGGTTTGCTTGACTAGTGTGCTCATGGTTTGCTTGACTAGTGTGCTCATGGTTTGCTTGACTAGTGTGCTCATGCTAGTGTGCTTGACTAGTGTGTGCTCATGGTTTGCTTAACCGTCCCTGGCCCGTTTGGAAGAGGTGAGCCAGACCACGGTTCAGTTGGGCTCAGGCGTGGTACACTTGTAGTGTGATCGCTAACCACACCAGAGCACAGAAGAGAGCGTTACCGTCACCATTACGACAGTGCCTAGTGCGAGTATATCCTTAATTTCAACAAAAAGTTTTGGTCTTTCTCCATTCTGGTTGACAGCAATGGTGACTTGCAGTTAATCAGCAGGAAAATAGCTACCCTGGAGAGTCAAGAATATGGCAACTAAGTTAAATTACTTGCATTTATACATTTAGCAGACTTAATATCAAGCTACACATTCATTAAGTTTATACATTCCCTGGGAATTGAATCCATGATCATACTGTTGTCATATTATGCTTGGTACCTAGAGATTAGTTTTCTTATTTTTTAATCCAAATATAAAGATTTCCTAACAGAGGCCCATTGGTCACTCATGGATTTTCTTACCTTTTGCCCCTCACCACTGGACAGATAGCATTGACCCAAAACAAAACGATAGGATCCCACATTCACCTGGCACCAGGACCCAACTAATCGAACATATTCCTGTAGAAAGGCAGGACACAGCCACAGTGAAAAAGTGTTACAACATTTTTAAAAAGATAACAAGTTCATATTCAGGGTGGCTACAGGCATAAACCATTTAAATTTAAGACTTTAAGACTTTTTAATACCCCTTCTAAATTAAATTTAAGACCAAACTTATGGCGAAAATATAAATTAAATGTGAAAATATACAGTAATATTTCCAAGTAAACGCAAGTAAAATGACAATAACCAATTGTCAATTGCAAACGTGCGGTCGTCTGTGGAGTACAATGGAGTGAAAAGAAATATAGAAGGCATTTTTATAAATGTCTTAAGCCTTGTATGTTTTAAATAATAAAGTATATTAATAAAGGCTTAGATTTAGTTTTATTAATAAAGGCATAGAACCAGTTTATTTATAGTGTACTGATAATTGTTTCATATAATTCGTTTATTAATTAAACTAATAAATAGATAAAAAGACTTTGAGATATGTTTGTCAATTGTACCTTTTAAATAATAAATTAAAATTAGTTTGCTGTATTTCAGATCAATATATTTGTTTTCCTTGATTTTTATTAACCCTAACTTTATTCTCATTATAAGAATTATAAATAATTGAAATGAAAACCAATGAGATATGATGAATGTTCAAAAGATGGAACTCTTTAACGGCCACCTAGTGTTCAGTAGTGTTCATGACATGTTGATATGCCTTTAAGATGACGATGTTGTTATGTGAGCGCGCATGCTCAGTGAGAGTGAGGAGAATTCTTGCGCAAAGAGGAAGATGACCGATCTATCGCGGGCTGTTTTATTATAATGCGTTTACTTCCACTTTGATTTGTAGCGTTTTACAGAGTGTTTTCTTTAACCTGTTAACAACCACTCTTTCGACATGTATGTGAAGAGTGTGCTTTACTGAAAGAAAGCAACTATAAACGGTCTCATGGAACTACCAGTTCGTTTGCACTGTCTTTCCTATTGTTAATCTGGGCAGACTTCAAACTCTGTTTTAAAGACTGTTTTAAACAGGGGTTGGATAAATATGTTTTGCTTTTAAAACTGTGTTTTAATGCGAGCCCACAAAGCAGCTCGATTGGTTAAGGTTCGGTTAGCCGATTGGTCAGTTGATACTGATATGTCATATGTTACGTTAACTTGTAGAAAATATTCGACCTGACTGGCAGAACGATGGCATGCATCTTAGTGGTGACATGACAAACATATTTAAGACCTATCCAATATGAATTTAAGACAATTTAATACTTTTTAAGGCCTTATTTTTAGGAAAATTGATTTAAGACTTTAATACTTTTTAATGACCCGTGCCACCCTGATATTATTCAGTTTTTTTCTCTGTCTCTCCTTATTCTGTTTGTAGGCTACACATCCAAATCAAGTTGTGTTCATCTATTAATTACCAGTGAATAAACACTAAACAGCCCCATCAGTACAGTCACATTTGTGCCCTAATACGCCTTATTCACGGCATGGCCGTAAAAATCTTTGATTTTTAATGAGAATGAAAGCGAGGCTGTGAGGGACATGCTTCTCTTCAATGGGCTGTCCTGTTATTTAATGTGTTTTAGGATTGTTCTGCTCATGAAACACTGGAAAAATATCTTTCCAAGAATGTTTTTACAGCGGATGCCATTGGAAACACGGTAAGTATATCCCTCAAAGCCTCACTTTCATACCCGTCATGGCACTGCTCTGAACAAAGTCTATTGAGGATTGAATACAAAGTTTGAATAATTTTACTCTACCAATTTACCAACCACAACTTGTTTAACCGGTAGAGTGATGGATAGAGAGTGAAAAACAGACAACATTGTCTGTGCATGCGGTCGGCCAGTGGTATAGATGTTTACTTGCCCTGCCAAAATTGCCACAAAAAAGATATTGTTTTCGTTGTGTTTTCTGCATGTACCCGTACCCAAATGCTCTGACACCCAACAAAGATACCACAGGGCATGTGTACAGTACAGACAGATCAGATTAAAGATGTATATGAAGTAAATGTATCCAATTAATTGCATATTAAGCATAAATTCAATATTCACGCCTGTATGGCTGCTGTGCACGAGCTGAGAAGTAAAAAATTAAGTGAATTGAGTGTGCAGTGGCACATCCTTTTCTTACAGACATCGATGCACCTATTACACTACTTGACAGTAAGGAGAGAGAGAGAGAGAGAGAGAGAGAGAGAGAGAGAGAGAGAGAGAGAGAGCTCAGCACACAAATCTCGGACGCGGCCGAACCCGAGACTCTGAAATATGAACTAACTTACTCTTACCGGTCCTGCTATATCACACACGGCACGGCCAGCAGAGAGATCAGAGTCAGACACTGACGAGTTGACAGCTAACATATCGAGACACGAGAGGAGGAAAACAAACCTGATAAATATGAAGTTGCAAAGGAAAGAATGTCTCAGATCAGGAGGTGAGGTGAACAGAATCAGACAGCAATAGCCTGAACTTAAGACTCAACAGCTAATAAATTAATAAAACATTTGAGTTGCTTATAATTTGTAAGTGTAAGCTAGCAGGAGAGACAGAGCTCTCAGCAACGGGGAGGGGGAGGGTCGTCTCCATGCCAACGGCTCCGCCCACAACCCAGAGGTGAATTGCTAATGAGCTACTGCCGCTCTGCTGAAGTGAAATAAAACGGCACAGGTTTTGTGATATTGGCTAAATATGGCACAATCATAATTTAAAGAACACTGGGAATGTTTATAAAATAGATCAAAATATGATCGGAAGGGGACTTTAAGGGGATTCCCAAAAGGGGGTTTGTGAGGGCACTGCAGGGGTTAGTGTGTTAATGAAGAGCTAATAATGAATTAACTAAATGTAACCATAAACAACTGGGGCAGCACAATTAAGAATAAAAAGGAAAGTGTGACATATATATATATATACTAGGGCTGTCAGTTTAACGCGGTATTAACGGCGTTAACGCAAACCCATTTTAACAGCGTTAATTTTTTTATTGCGCGATTAACGGTCTTTTTGTCACATGCTTTTGCAACAGGACGCGCATGCGTCCTGATCCACTTTGCCGTCTCGCGCTAGTCATCCACTCAAAGCCGGCTCACAAGCCGAAAACGAGTGTGTGCTGCGTGCCTTGTTTTGTTTCCGGTCTAGCTAGATCCACTTGCTCTTTGGTCGAAGAAGCAACAGAACGTCCTCGCGCGGCGCAAGCCATTGAAATGAATGGGTTTCAGAGCACAGACGCGAGGACGTTTTGTGCCGCACACACTCATTTGGGCTTGCGAGCCGGCCAAATAGTAACGTTACGTTTTGAGTGGATGACGAGCGCGACGCACGCTGAAATGGATGCCCTAAGATTCTGAATGGAAAGTTTACTTTTAAAAAGTTGCCAAATTGTCCCATTGACAAGACCAAGTGATCTTTTGTCATTGTGAACTGAGCTATCATCATCATAGCACATCCAGTCTGAAACTCCACTTGATGATGGCCAAGCACACACACACACACACAGCTGATGCAATTCTCCACCCCTCGTCAATATCAGGACCTATCAGTATTTTTTTCACCCTTTTATTGGTAGACAGTGTTACATTGTGTGAGAGATTATTTATATATGTTAGTGCAAAATTTAACACTATTCAAATGTTATTTTCAATAATAATAATTAAAAAAACATTTGCAGTAAACAAGCCAATCCATTTCCATGTTGATAAGAGCATTAAAATGAGAAAAAATAATGTAACAAAAAGAAATCAAGACATCTAAAATAGATAAAAATGTGTGATTAATCACGAGTTAACTATGACATTAATGCGATTAATCGCGATTAAATATTTTAATCGTTTGACAGCACTAATATATACACATATACACACAAATATACATACATACATATTTATACACTCACCGGCCACTTTATTAGGTACACCTGTCCAACTGCTCGTTAACACTTAATTTCTAAGCAGCCAATCACATGGCGGCAACTCAGTGCATTTAGGCATGTAGACATGGTCAAGACAATCTCCTGCAGTTCAAACCGAGCATCAGTATGGGGAAGAAAGGTGATTTGAGTGACTTTGAACGTGGCATGATTGTTGGTGACAGAAGGGCTGGTCTGAGTATTTCAGAAACTGCTAATCTACTGGGATTTTCACGCACAACCATCTCTAGGGTTTACAGAGAATGGTCCGAAAAGAAAAAACATCCAGTGAGCGGCAGTTCTGTGGGCGGAAATGCCTTGTTGATGCCAGAGGTCAGAGGAGAATGGCCAGAC
>JAQIUQ010001379.1:60000-80000 GCA_030378365.1 Hybognathus amarus
CGTCTGTTGTATTTTGACATTATGAATGCAATTGCTGCCCTCAAATGTAAATCTGAACTAAAATAAACCTTTGTTTATAATATTACATTTCATTTTGTCCAAGGAGCTGTTTTGTTTTATATGCTCCTAAGAAAAGTCAAGTATAGTTCCATCATTGCTCAAAGTTAAAAAAATATCCTACTTTATGATGTTAGTTTTAATAAAAATATAATTAAAAAAATTAAATCAAGGACATTTTTCTGGCATTTCTTCTTTTTGCTGCATTTAAAACATACCGAACAAGCCGAACCATGACACAAGTGTATCGTATCGAACCGTGAATTTTGTGAACCGTTACACCCCTAATATATATATATATATATACACACACACACACACACACACACACACACACACATACACATACACCCAAACATACATACATATATATGTATGTATGTTGTCCTTTAAATTTTTTCTTGTCTGACTCACCAGAATGAAAGGCAAAAAAAATGTTTTTCACAATATAACCCAATTCAGTTTTATGTGAACGATTAGGAGGATGATTTTCAGATCATTGTGAAGAAAAAACCCTAGGCAACAACATCAATTAGTCAAAAGTCTTGTGGACGCATATTTAGTATGTGTTTTGTGGCCTTATTTCAGAAACTTTCATTTTAGTTTTTACAATAACCACGCATAAACAATATTCTCTCAAAAATACAAACATGTACAAACATGTTGCTCATAAGTTATTGTTGCCCTATTTCTGCTAAATATAGTGTAATTTCACCAGTGCCATTAATATGTTTATAAGCAGCTGAAAAAAACACAGATGTCAGGGCATGTCAGAACATCCCAAGAAGGCCAAATAGCCCTTGGTCCCCAGAGGGTTAACCAGGCAAGGAACACTCCCAACCGTTCAATCATTTAAAATGTATGTAAAGTGGGCGGTTTGGTCAAGAAGTATTAATCGGCTAACAAACCTCTTTTGTTTTATCAACACACAAATGTAATAAAATAAATTTTATTAACAAAAGAAAAGAAAAATAACTAACACCACTAATAAAGGGATACCATAAATGATAAAGAAATAAAGTACATAAGACGGATAAAATACAAGTAATTAAGTTAAGTGTGGCTATGGAACAGTTATATTATAGAAAGATTGTTTCTTTGAAACTAATAAGATGAAGTAACTTATGCATAAAACAAATAAATGAAATATTTATTAACGATTATCAGTATATGATTTTTAAATTTACATTAGAGATAATACAGCTGATGATAGTTGTTGATAATGGTTCAAAAATCACAACTTCAGCTGTGACGTGGTTAACAATCACTACATTACTTTGCATCCTTGGATGGGCGAAAGTAAAATCACTAGATAAAAAAAATTGATTCGACATCTTTGTGTAGACCATGTCATGTCAAATTGGAATATAAAATTAAGCTTGCTTATAGGCTTATTCAACATACCTTCTGATGTTCATTCATGGTTATTTAATGGTGTCATAAAGAGCAGATGAGATGTTTGGTTTATTTGGACTTTATCCACGTTGCCACAATTTTGGTCTTCCGAGATACATTTTGCAAATCCTAAAAGATTCCTCTGATTCAAGGCTAAAATCTTAAATCTTTATTCGTTAGTTTAACATCTTCACTGACACCCAATTAATGACCGTTGCGATTAAATTTGACGAAATTCTGGCAGTGTCAGATTTGCCTCTTGTCCAGCCGTGCGACATCTATGTTGACAGTCAAATTCTTTTCGTTTTTTAAGGTATGCCTTACAGCGAGGATCATGTTTGTACAGTCTGATTCAGTCACTGATTTCGACCCTAAACCAATTTGGTCCAAAACAGAAAATAGTTATGCAATGAAATTTTCGGCTGAAAAACAGCTAATTTATACTCCAGAACAATGGTCACTTTACTGTTGCATTTTTTTTTGAAGACCATGTGCAATCTGGGAAATTAGATATGTAACATTTCATACTGGTTTCTCACCTGCAGTTGTGCATATTGGCAGTTTCCCATCAGGCATTCAGGGAAGAGGAAACTGGGATTGCTGGGCCAGCTAGTACAATGATGCAAGGCAAATACTGAACGTGTGACCGAGCAACACCGAGATACTTTACAAACAAGAACTGGCTGAATATATCAAGTGTCCAGTAGAGACATCAAAAGTGCTGATGTACCAAGTCGATAATAAAAAGAGAATCAATATTCAAAACGCCCAACTCACTGACTGACAGGCAGATTGTTTAATGCTCCCGTGCAGAGGTGAGCGTGTGTGTGTTGTGAAATTGCGGCATGTGGCGTTGTTGGACTCTGTCCCTTGTATGACGCAACATTTATTTCCACAGTCATATCTTAAGCGATTGTAAAATGTCAAGACAAAACTTTTGAATTGAAAGTTCTGAATTATGTTTTGAAGTTGAATTTATAGTTCAGTTGAAAATTACTTGACATTTACAACAATTGTTTAAAATTCAAATGATAAAAATTAATAAATTAAGAATGAAGAATAAATTACCCATTTGGGTAACACTGCACGCTGATTAATCATGTTAAGCAATAGTAAACAGTTAATTTATAAAGCATTAATAGACGTTAACAAGCAGCTTATAAATAAAGCTATAAATAATTTATTCTTGATTCATAAGCATATCTATAATGTGTTTAATAATTGTATTTTCAAACTTTAAGGATCATTTATCATTTCTAAATGAGGTATTGCATTATTAGTAATAGTAATAGTTACTTAGTGTGTTAATGCTTTATTAACATGTACTTCTAGTGTAAATCATGGTTACTTCGGGTAGTTAATATTTTAAGATGTATGACTGTACATTTAAATAGTTTATTGATGAGTGATAAGTGATCTTATGAACCCACAGACAACTCCTAAATAACTGGTTTGTAAGTAATGCAATACTATATAAATGATCAGATCAATTTATCATTTCTAAATATGATGAAAGTATGAAAATACAATTATTAAACACATTATAGATATGCTTATAAATCAAGAAAAGCATTTGTAGCTGTATTTATAAACAGCTTATTAATATTAATCTATTAACGCTTTATAAATTATTTAATGAACTGTGTATTAATGCTTAGCTAATTATTCATAGCATGCAGTTATTATAAAGTGTTACCAACTTTGGAAGTAGATGAAAAGTTTTGTATCTTGTAGATATTTTGCAATTATCGCCTAAATCGCGGTTACTCACTGTTGCTGTGCTATATGGTCGAGAGCTTATTGTTTGCATGCGTTTTTTTTATAAAGCATTGAGGTTCGATTTTAAACTGTTGAAGTGCAATTAACAGAAAATAAACTCATTTCAGTATATTCAGTACCTGAAGAGTTTTGGTTCCTTGCAACTGTTGCCTGTCATGACATTTTAAAGGTATTAAATTGTAATAAATATAAATAAATTTTGTGATGTATATCAGTATTGTGAAACAAAATTACTCACATTCGTGATATTAATACAATTTTGGCTACATTTCGCCCACCCCAAGTACAGACTACTGAAATGTTGGTCTCAAAACTCAGCGTTCAGCATTATTACACATCAAGAGGATACAGGAACTGACAGAGTAGTGTCAGGACACTGGAGATCATCTGTGGCCAGTGCAACATGTTACTGGTTGCCCTCCAAATCCTGCTGGGAGAAGATCTCAGACATGATGGCTGTTACAGGCCACATTCTGGTAGAACAACTCCACAACAGTTTGAGGATTCAACACTAGAGTGAGAGAGAGAGAAGAACAGCGAGGACTCAATCAGCCTCATCATCAGTCATAGCCTGTGTTTCTGTATTGAGGCAATCGATTTTACCTGATCTGTTGGGAAGTAGGAGCTCGTTGAGTCAGACAGCTCCAGAAACGGACAGATGCTGAAGATCAGCATTTCTAAAGAAAAACAAGGACCTTAAATAAACCCAGGAACAATTTTATGACAATCGAAGATGAACTAAAAGAAATGACCAGCATATGTATTTACTATAAAAAAGATAAAATATTATTATAACATACAGAGGCAAAAGGTCAAGATATATCATTGAATTTCCTGATTCACTGAACCTATTGTTAATCAGGAAAACAAAACAACTGTGTGAAAGCATAGATATTTCTATCAATCTGTAGATTAAGGTCTGTGGTTTTGCATTAAAGGACTTTATCTTGCTGTAGTTTATTTGCTATATCTTAATCATGTAAGTTCTCCCGGGTGTTTGTTAGATCACAGCTCTGGAGTAGAGAGCTATGAAATATTCTTCACGTGCACAGTAATCTGAAATAAAAAAAATAAATAGAATAAAAAATAGGCTCAATAAACTATTGCAAAAATGTAATAAACTATGCATCTTTTCAATGTTCATGTTGCTTCAGGCGCACGGGATGACCATATGCGCTTAATTCTGCTCTGTATTGGAGCCTTTCATCTTATAACACATTTGCAATGAAAGATTATTAACAGCCTTTCTTCTGTCCTATCAATTTTATGTAGCTCATTGAAATGCTGCACTATACATTTAAAAAGAAATGTCTTTTAATTAAATAGTATATATTTATAAATAAATATATTTCCTTGTTTTTCAGTGAATGAAGGAGCCTGACTCCTGTTTATTTTGGATGTTGACCAAGCCTAGTGAACTTGGTTTATTTACGGTTGTTGCATTGGTAAACAATTATTTAATAAATAATTCACTACATTTGTGTCTGTTTGTTATTTTTGTTTTACAAAAGTAAGGAACGTAATGTTTAAGTCAAGCCTGATGCCTTGAACAAAAGAATGATCCCAGTCTGTCTTCCACAAATTGAGGCCTAGAGTTTATTAGACTGTTAAAATGATTATTTTAGTATTGAATTGGTACTCTGTATCGACCAATAATGATCAGAGGCTAAAGAGCGGATTCGGAGCATATCTTTGTTTATATATATTTATTTCAAACTGTAAAGACCAAACCGCTTTTCACACTCCAGCCTTTTGCAATCTTCCTAATGCAGGAATCAATGCTGATCCAATCGATCCTTGTATTTACAACAGCTAACATCTGTCTTTATGCAGTTTTACAGCAAAACCCCTCAAAACAAAACATTGTCTTGAGTGAGGGGTAGAATTTAAAGTCTTCGTTTGCAGTTGCACTGAAAAAAATTATACCCATTTCAGCAGTTAAGTTAATGTGTGTAATCAGCAGCCATATACACACATTTGCAATATGAATCATAGCTTAAATACAAATATTTGGATCTTATTTTTTAGAATGGGCCATGTGGCGTGTGGACTCACAGTATGTCCAGTGGGACGGATGGGGAAAGCGTCAGGCTCATCTGTTTGAGTAGATGATATGTGCAAAGCAGATTAGAGCATCGAGGAATCAAGTCTTGCTGCAGCTGCAGTAACTGATTACCGGCCGCATGAAACGCCTGCACACACAATAGGCAAACAGCACTGAAAACCTGAAAAGGTTAGAAACAGATTTTTTTTCTTTTACGGGAAAAGATCAGTGAACACCAGATAAGTTATCAATCAACAAGGGAAGAAATACAAATAAATACATAAATAAATACACATATAAAATACATGCTTTACAGTCCAAAAATCCTCTACATTTAGTCAATATTTCATCATGTCATATTAATTTTAATCTAATTTATTCTCCTGAAAAAATAACATTATAGAGTACATTAAAATGTGACGGAAAGCTTGCGCTCAAGTCTGCCTTAACCACGCTCAGGAAGGTTTGCCGAGGCTTTAAATTACAGGTAATAATTAGGGGTGTGATGAAATCTAATGCCACAAGATCTCAGCATTAAATTATGACGGTATTTTTCGTCGAGGTGAAAGCTCTCACTACATCAACATGGAAGAAGTTGGGTTTGTAGCAATACCTTTTTACATTGCTTGCATTTTGCTGTTCTGTCTCACACTCAGAAAGTAGAACTGACATTCCGTTACAAGATAGGGCTGTCACGATTTCTGGATTTAATTCAAGTGCTCAATTTAAAAAAAAAAATCCTTTATAGAGGGAATGCGCGTGACGTCACCTCCGGCCGGAGTACTGCAGTTCCTCACAGTGAGTGGCAAAAAGACTGAGCGGCTGTATATGTGTTCAGCGTGAATGCCGCGAAAAACAAACACAACACATATAAAGTGGGAAAGAGCTTTGCGATTGACTTTACAACTAGATTTGACAAAAAATCTGAGGTATATTTTTACAGACTGCGATAGAAAGAGTAGCAAATGGATCACTGCAATTCACAGAAACAACTGGACGAAAGGTGGATTTGCAGTTTTCATTTTGTGTCAATATGCTGAATTTAGCTGTAAAACCATACCCATATATTTTGTATTGTTATATAATATATTAACAACTCATCAATTAAATATGTATCATTCCATATTCTGCATTATTGGATGTTTTGTAAAGGTGCATTGCGCAACATTTCATGTTAAAAATAGCCGTTTTCTAACCCATACATGCTGAAACAATCACCTGATGGGCTGAATGAGCCCTTCTCTGATCACTGCGATCGCCTCTATAATCCTGTACAGTGAAATATATAAGAGGGATTCGGGCTCGAATCTGAGACTGGGCGTGACGTCATGCGCGTTCACGCTCGCTTGGCTATGTGCCTATGCTTTGCAGGTTAGTGTATTCGCCGCCGTTCTCCGTATCAGAGAAGACAACTCGAGCGACGCAACTTTAGTCAACTTTCCCAAAAGTAGAAGATGGATTCAAAGGGGCTGTTTAGCCTACATCTGGTCACTTCATGTGTTTTCTGTGATCGGATAACTTATTCGATCGTGAAAAGACCAGGTTGAATCCAGACGGATTTGAATCCGATAGCTCAAACCACTTGAGGATGTGGTCTGGGCCGTATTCCAGACGAAACTGGACAAGTGTAAATGCATCTGGTTGTTGAAAACAGGCTATGTCATGTTGTTTTAGTCATATATGACGACGTGCATCACCTGAGCAGGCGAGTGTATTCATCAAACCAGCGCGCCGCAATCTATCGCAAATGAAAGTGAAAGTAAGACGCATACGATTAACACTAAGTTACCTTCTACCTCCACTATCTTCATTAAAAGTAGCCTTAAGAAATGAAATGATCTCATACCAGAGCTTTTGCCGCTCTCTCTATTGCTGTCTTTGCTGATTTTGAAATAGCCGAAGCCGATGATCAATAAAATGCAGCTCATCTGTTGCTTTCGGTGACGTGCACTTCATGAAATCTATATAACGCGAGAATTGAAGATCAGATTAATATCCGTTTTGCAAAAACACATTTATGTGACCAGGTGTAATGGAATCGCTTTGATAAATCAGATAGATCTGAGAAAACGCATTGTGTTTAAAAATAAGTACTAGTAGCATGAAAATAGAGACTAGTAGGTTAAAATGATTAAATGTTAAAACGGCTTGCCATACTCTATCTGTCGTTTCGACTTGTCACAATTACGTTACAGATATCTTAAATGATAATACAAACTATCCAAAATGTAATTACGACTAGAAAGACGTTGTTGATATCTACAATGTTAATTACGAATAGTCAAACTTAGCTTTTAAATGTTAAAAGGGCTTGCCATACAGAAGTGTAGGCTCAGAGAAACACTCAACATTTTCAAACCAAAATATCTGACTTTCTGTGGGTCCTAGCTCATGAGTGTAAATTAGAAAGTTGTCCGGCTTGAGGAGAATATATGAATATATGAAACGATGAGATCAACATGTGTACTGAGTTTCATATTATTACATGCAAGCGTGTTTGATTTATGGACCAAGTTTTGGACCCCGTTCCAGGGGCGCTGTCTAGCCCCCTTGCCACACCCGGGTACCATCTTCAGCCCGGCTCTGATGGCTGTGGGATCTGATCTGTGTGCAAAGTTTCAAGAGTTTTCAAACCCGTTAAGGGCCCCAAAAGCCGCTAAGAGACTCAAAATCATCAAAAAAAAGGAATGTTAAAGTTTGATGCGTTGCTATGGCAACATTATCTTAGATATTGAATAATGCTTTCACAGCTCTTCATCTGGCGTGTGTTTACATTATACAAATGAAGTTTGAAGCAAATCGGGTAAAAGTAGAAGTGCGAATTTCAAAGCATTTTGAAAGTGAAACACTTTCTGCTGCCAGTTGGTGGCGCTATATATTTGACTCACAATAGTCACATCCATGTGATCGGCCTCTTACAACGAACACACTGCTGAAGTTTCATCAATATCAGTTAATGTATGCAGAAGTTTTAACACACTTCCTTTTTGATTTATTTACTTACTTTTTTGATTTATGGACCAAGTTAATTTAATTAATACACTAATTATATAAAACTATTGTCAATGCTAGGGCTGTGAATCTTTGGGTAGACAGCGAATCGATTCGATTCACGATTCATAGGTTTTCGATTCGAATTCAAGAACGATTTGTGCAAATTCAGAACGATTCAATTCGATGCGATTCACATCCAAATTCGATGCGATTCGATTAATACGATTCTTAATTTTTTATATGCATTATAGTATTATTTCAATGCTTCACCCAATGGGTCTTTGTCTGGGTTTGAATTACACAGCGGCCTTCAGGGGTCAGATAGTGGGGATTTTGTCCATTGTTAATGTTAGTTCATGTTGGTTTTTAATTTTAATAAATATATTATTATAAAAAAAATTAAATGGCCTACGAATTAGCATTTGTAGAAACCGCAATTTTTTAAAAAGGCTTTTAAAGTATTGCATTAAATGACTACATGCACAAATTAATGGAGACGTTTTCATCAGTTTCATTTTGCATCCTCTCAGTGCACTCGTTAACATCTTTTCACTGGATTTTGCTCGCGCTCGGTCCCGCATAGCTCTCATGTACAGATTTTTGAGCAGTCCATGATTGAGCTCTCCAGCTCTCTATCAAGAAAGCAATAGTTTTAAGGGCAAACCGCTCAAGCCATTGATAAAGCTGCCATGCCATTGCGTGGTCACTATGAATAAAACGCTTTCATTGCGTGGAAACGTCGCAGTTATTTTCTTTGAGATAAGATTATACTAAAATGGGCCATACCATTGACATTACCAGTCCTGAGCTGTGAAGTAAAAGCCCACTTTATTTAAGGGCGGGCATTTATAACATGGAAAGACTCTCCGTACACGCAAGTGGTCTCTCGCTCACTTTCCCTCTCTGCCGAGTGCGTGCACGCGCGATACGCGGTTTGGAGCACAACCTCTGTCTCGTATGCACGCTCGCTCTAGATTCCGGGAGATTTTAACTAATTTGCGGTATAACTAGCCGATCACGACACGAGTTGCTCAACAGGTAAAAAGATAAACTCATCTTTCAGGCATTTGACCGACCAGGCTTCAGCGTGAGAAATTAGGGGTGTGTGAGCGCGTGAAACCAATCAAATGCGGATGTCTCACGGCCAATGCGTGAGGCAGCTTGTACCAGGAACACTTTAAGGTTGTGTTTATATATTTTTAACCACTGAATCGCTATAGAATCGCGATTAATTCGATTCTTAGCCTTTTAAATCGATGTTTCACGTAAATAAACGATTCACGATTCAAAATACATGTTTCAGGATCGATGCATATGCATCGTCAGGATTTGTAATCGATGCATCGAGAAAACGAGTGAATCGTTACACCCCTAGTCAATGCACTACAATTAAATGGGTTATATGCCTTTACTTATAAAAAAAAAATAAAAAATATAGCTGCGAGCAGCGATTGCGGCCCAAGCCGGTGGCACCGCAACCCCGGTGCCTAAAGGCACCGGGATGGGCGGGCCCGCCGGCTTTGGCCCTCCATCGACTGCTCGCAGCTATATTTATATATATATATATATATATATATATATATATATATATATATATATATATATATATATATATATATAAAGCCGGTGGCACCGCCACCTTGGTGCCTTTAGGGTTATTCTGCACGACGTGCAAAAACGTAACCCCTGCTTTGGAATACATACTAGTATGTATTCCACAATTGGAATACATACTAACATACTAGTCAGAACTGAATAGTTGATATCTGAATGACAGATCACTATAGAAGTCAATGGAAAAAATGTGACTAGTAGTTACAAAAGAATAGTTACTAGTCACCATTGAAATAAGTACTAGTGTCTAATGAATAAGTACTAGTATCTATTTAATAGGTACTAGTATCTAATGAATAAGTACTAGTAACTAATTAATAAGCATTGGTATGTAATGAATAAGGACTAGCATCTAATGAATAAGTACTAGTATCTAATAAATAAGGACTAGTGTCTAATGAATAAGTACTAGTATCTTTAAAAAGGTACTAGTACCTAAAGAATAAACACTAGTATCTAAACAAAAGGCACTAGTATCTAAAGAATAAGCACTAGTAGCTAATGAATAAGTACTAGTACTTAATGGAATAGATACTAGTATCTAAAAAATAAGTACTAGTAGCATGAAAATAGAGACTAGTAGGTTAAAATGATTAAATGTTAAAACGGTTTGCCATACTCTATCTGCCGTTTCGACTAGTCACAATTACGTTACAGATATCTTAAATGATAATACAAACTATCCAAAATGTAATTACAACTAGAAAGACGTTGTTGATATCTACAATGTTAATTACGAATAGTCAAACTTAGCTTTTAAATGTTAAAAGGGCTTGCCATACAGAAGTGTAGGCTCAGAGAGACACTCAACATTTTCAAACCAAAATATCTGACTTTCTGTGGGTCCTAGCTCATGAGTGTAAATTAGAAAGTTGTCCGGCTTGAGGAGAATATATGAATATATGAAACGATGAGATCAACATGTGTACTGAGTTTCATATTATTACATGCAAGCGTGTTTGATTTATGGACCAAGTTTTGGACCCCGTTCCAGGGGGCGCTGTCTAGCCCCCTTGCCACACCCGGGTACCATCTTCAGCCCGGCTCTGATGGCTGTGGGATCTGACCTGTGTGCAAAGTTTCAAGAGTTTTCAAACCCATTAAGGGCCCCAAAAGCCGCTAAGAGACTCAAAATCATCAAAAAAAAGGAATGTTAAAGTTTGATGCGTTGCTATGGCAACATTATCTTAGATATTGAATAATGCTTTCACAGCTCTTCATCTGGCGTGTGTTTACATTATACAGATGAAGTTTGAAGCAAATCGGGTAAAAGTAAGAGTGTGATTTCAAAGCATTTTGAAAGTGAAACACTTTCTGCTGCCAGTTGGTGGCGCTATATATTTAACTCACAATAGTCACATCCATGTGATCGGCCTCTTACAACGAACACACTGCTGAAGTTTCATCAAGATCAGTTAATGTATGCAGAAGTTAACACACTTCCTTTTTGATTTATTTACTTACTTTTTTGATTTATGGACCAAGTTAATTTAATTAATACACTAATTATATAAAACTATTGTCAATGCACTACAATTAAACAGGTTATATGCCTTTACTTATAAAAAAATAAAAATAAAAACTTATTTAAAAAATACCAGGCTTAAGAAATGTATTTACTTTAGCAGGCCAGACACACAGTGAAATGATTAAGCCCCCTCCCCTACACACACACACACACACACACAGACTGTGTGTCAAGAGACTCAAAATCACACACACACACACACACAGCACACGCACAGGCAAAGACAGGCCTAGGCTCAGAGAGAGCATGATCATATTCAAACTACAATATCTGACTTTCTGTGGGTTTGAGCTTATTATTGTTAATTAGAAAGTTGTTTGGCTTGAACAGAACAATATACACGGCAAGTTTTGTAACTGTCAGTAAAACTAACCAAGTTATAACACACTTTATGTGTCCTTTTTTAGTCAAAAAAATCCGCCACGGCCAAACCGTTCGAGATATCACAAATCCGTCCGGAATTTAGCATCCTCAATGTCTTGACTTCATGCACACCGAGTTTGGTGGTGATTGGTAACAGCATGGGTTGTAATTTGATGTTTTTCTAGGACATTTATTTAAAAAAAAAAAACATAATTCCCGACTTCCGTTTGAACTGTCGTAAAACTTAGAGCACGAAAAGTTGTTTGGCCTGATGTGATCTATGAGTGTACCGAGTTTCATATTAATCCATGCACGTGTGTTTGATTTATGGACAAATGTTCGAATCCCTAAAAGAATGCATCCTAAAAGAATGGTAAAGTTTGATGCGTCGCCACGGCAACAGTTTCAAAGATATCAAGAATCCATTCATAGGTCTTCATCTGCCGTGTATTTACATTATACAGATGAAGTTTGAAGCAAATCGGGTAAAAATAAGAGGGTGATTTCAAAGCATTTTGAAAGTGACACACTTCCTGCTGCCAGTTGGTGGCGCTATAACTTTGACTCACAATAGTCACATCCATGTGATCGTCCTCTTACAGCGAACGCACTGCTGAAGTTTCATCCAGATCAGTTAATGTATGCTGAAGTTATGACACACTTCCTGTTTCACGTTTCTCGCCATAGTTTCGTTTCCTCGCCACGGCCAAACCGTTCGAGATATCAAAAATCCCCACGCAAACTTTCATCCTCAATGTCTTGACTTCACGCTGACCGAGTTTCGTCGAATTTGGATCAGAGCTCTAGGAGGAGTATTTAAAAGTTCATTGCGTGTGTTTTACAAAAAAACCTCAATAGCCGACTTCCTGTTGGGCTGGGGTAAAAAGTAAGAACGTGAGGTATAGATGAAATTATGCTATCGACATGTGTACCGAGTTTCATATTATTACATGCAAGTGTGTTTGAGTTATGGACCAGGTGTTCGGACCCCGTTCCAAGGGGCGCTGACGAGCCGCCCTGCCACGCCCGGGTACCAGCTTCAGCCTGGCTCTGATGGCCGCGGGTTCTGACCCGTGTGCAAAGTTTCAAGAGTTTTCGAGCATGTTAAGGGCCTCAAAAGTGCCCAGAATAGTCGACTAAAAAAAAAAAAAATAATAATAATCGGAAGGAAAACAATAGGGCTCTGCGCCCTTTCAGGGCTTGGGCCCTAATAATATCACTAAAATAGTATTATAGCTACCGTTATCATCGTTGTCTCTGAGGGAACGGGCGTTAATGCAGATCCGAAAGCAGTCCGTTTTTACTTTCACTTTCAGAGATTGAGTGCGTTCACATGCGACGCGATTATGTTGAATAAACTTGACAATGCATGTGGTCATGTAAACGCATTAACCCGTTTTCCTTTATCAGAGTCAAGTCATAAGTATATAAACCGATCGACTCGGCTGAGACGTTTGCACCTTGCTCTGATTTCTCCCGGCATTTAAAACACATTAACCCGCGTACTTCGTGCTTACTGAAGTGCGCATGTGAAGTGCATCCAGACAGAGAGCGCACTGGTAGGAGGACACATATCGCAAACTCCGACTCTTTCTGACCCAAGAAATTATTAAAACGTGTTTTCATCTCGTGCAGAAATAGGCCCTAGTCAAAATGCTGCATGTAACGGCATGAGGATAGGCTAATGTGTCTGTAAATTTTCCGTTGACATGTTGAAATACAAAAGGATTAGGATCTTTTTTTTACCTCACTATACCAGGAAATAACCTGATGCTATTAATAAACACTCCACCTTTGCTAGCAAAATAGAAAAAAAGTTCTCGTATATACTAAATTTCGAAGTAGGCTAATAAAACAAGCAAATTAATGAGTAGGCTAAATAATAAAGTTAATAATCAAATAAGTAAGCCCCGCCCCCTCACGATAATATCGCGTATCGCCGATCTCACAGGCTGACGATAGGACGATATGAAAATGGAGCATATCGCCCAACACTACCTACTATTCCTGCCAAACTTACAGATAGTAGTGTTATACAGTAAATCCATGGTGATGTTGCTGATCTGTGGAGACTGGATAGTTCATTCATGGCACAATGTTTATTCTTCCTGGTTTCCACGTCAGTGCTGTTTAATCCGTTAATAGTGGAGAAATGTGAATGTTTCTCACTAGATCTTGCAGCGATGTTATTACTTCAGTGGCGAATTCAAATGTTTTCTTTATAGGCTACTGGATTTGGCTGTGTAGTAACAGTGCTGATCAAGATCGGCTCACGCTGCATTGGTCCAAACTGATAAATGGTTTGTGATCCAGACAACCACACAATAACGAGTAGATCAGGTTTGTTCCGCTTACATTACATTTGCCATTTGATGTTGGACAATGTTGTGGTCACGCCAGCGTCTCTTACATTATAAATGCGGCGACGCGCATTTGAAGTAACGAAAATGTTGGTCGGCAGGACAAATGAACCGAACGAACCATTCGGATTCAAAAATGCGTACCGAAAACAGAACCGAAAGCCTCGTACCGAAACGGTTCAATAGGAATACATGTATCGTTACAAACCACATCTCACATTTTCACGCTAGATCGCATTTTATTTAACAAAAGAACTAAATTAATGCTCTGCTAGTTAACTGGAGATGATTTATTTATTTGTATTGGTACATCCGTATCCACGGAGATGTTTTTAGTGAGGACAATATCGACAAAAAAGTGGTGGGGACATGTCCCACCCGCAAATTACACCTATGCCTGCATGGTGTTAAATTAAGCAACGAGTGTCACGTGTTCGACGTGCTGCGCTGGTCCATTGTCTCGTCCTCCTTGGGCAACCCTTCGCTACCCAGACGTTAGTAACGACCTTGTCACAATCAGGTAAGTGATCATAGTGTAATAAAGCACTTTACCAAATTGCTAATTGTGGTGAACAAAGTTACTGAAATATTTTTTTCCCACGTAGATGAGCGTAGCATTATCCAAATTCCCCACACTAGTACCAATATTATGGTTTATACACGTCCAGACCAGGGTGCAAGTTCTGCAAATCTGTTTTTGGTCTGGTGCAGAGGCATTCCTAATTTTCTCCCACATGGGCTGCAGCTCCCAAAACAAAAACTCATTATAGAATCAAAATAAAATATTCCTCTGTAAAATGAGCTTCTGACATGTTTTGACACCGAGAATCAAAAAGAACCGAAATAGAAAGGAAGAATCGAAATCAGATTGTTCAAATCAAAACCATGCCCAACCCTAGTGATGGTAGTAGCCAATGACTTGCATTATATGATTCACCAAGCACCGTGGTTTTAGTTAAAAATCTTCTTTACATTTCTACTGAAGAAAAAATGTCACATACATCTTGGATGGCCTGAGGGTGAGTAAATTAACAAAACATTATTGGGGTGAACCATCCATTTAAATGACAATTTCAGGTATGACTGACACATGCCAAGTGTGTACTCACATTGTCTCCAATTCGCAGGTAGAGTTGCTGCAGGATAAGCAGATCTCTGCAGAGAAGAGTTCGGGTCATGGCAGTCTGGCACACAGCTTGACAGATCAGACTAGCGGCCACACTGCTGCCGTACAGCTGAGAGAGACTAATACGCACTCTCAGAGACTGACCTGCACAAACATCACATCAGTGCTGGTTAGAGGAATAGTTCAGTCTAATATTAAAAGAAATCATCATTTAAATCACCCCATAGTCATTCTGAGGGTTAGTTCACCCAAAAATGAAAATTACCCCATTTACTCACCCCCAAGCCATCCTAGGTGTCTATGACATTCTTCTTTCAGACGAATACAATCGGAGTTATATTAAGAAATGTCCTGGCTCTTAAAGCTTTATAATGGCTTTTCCTGTTTTGAAGTCCATCAAAGCGCATCCATGACAAATGTACTCGAAACAGCTCAGGCGGTTTAATAAAGGCCTTCTGAAGTGAAGCAATTTATCGACTAAAATAACTAACATCCTGCAGACGGCCGCACGCATCGATTTACAGCGAAAGAGTAAAACTTGACCATGATCCATGACGAACACGGAAGAGCAGTAGATAGAGTCACCGGTCACGCATTATAAGTCTAAAATGACAATTTTTAAAGAGAGATGTCGGATGAGCTTGAGTTTGTTGCCAAGCGTTGCTTGTTTGAACCGAGGCGTCTGAAACTTAAACTACTCCTACATTAGGATGTACTGTACATGCACGTCAAACATGCATCACGGGTCACTCGTGTGGCGCAAGTTCGACTGCGTAGGCCATCTGCCGGAAACTAGTCATTTTAGATAGTTTTAAATATGGATATTTTTCTTACACGAACACATCGCTTCAGAAGACCTTTATTAACCCCCCAGAGCTGTGTGAAGTTCTTTAATCATGGATGGATGCACTTTGATGGACTTCCAAACAGAAATATACATTCACTGCCATTATAAATGCTGGAAGAGCCAGGAGATTTTTAATATACCCCCAACTGTATTCGTCTGACAGAAGAATGTCATATACACCTAGGATGAATTAAGGGCGAGTACATCATGTGGTAAATAAAATTTTTGGTAGAACTATACCCTTTCCTGTCCCACGATATCCCCAATTTGAAGGGCAGCCTTTGCCTCTACTACAGATTTCTTTGCTGACCATTTTCTACCAGTTTTTAACACAGGTGCTGCCTTTCCTCATGCATATGTCGCATGACTCATTTCCAGTAGCAGGTCTGTTCCAGCAGCGTGGAACTCCCAACCATTTCCTGATGTATGAACTTATTAACGATTCCAGCTTATCCACTGTTGTCAAAGAAACGTCGTACACGGTCAGTGGCCACAGCAACTTCGGCACTAGACCAAACTGAAAGCATCAGAGTTTTAGTTTGCCTGGTAGAGCACAGCTGTTTATGCTCTTCAACCCTTCCACTGCTTGTCGTCTAACTTCTCGCACTCTAACTGTGTCCTTTAGATCCCCATCGTACCATCTCCCAAGACTCTTCACTGGCTTCTCAGAAACATTTGGTATTGCCTCACCATTAATGAAGAATGTTTTATCTAACAACTTTCCTTTAACTATCCAGATGCTCCTTGATTTAGAGGGCTTAAATTGCATTCGTGCCCATTCAATATTATAGGTTAACTTACCCAATAACCAGTCTTGTAATCCGATACCCAATAATTGGGTACCCAATACCCAATAACTAGTGCAGGCAAAGTGTTGTAGTCATGGTTGTCATGGCATCCATGTATGCTTGGATTGGTGGTAGTCAAGTGCATCCCACAAGCCAAGCGCTCTCGTCCAACAACCCATCTTGATGCCCTAATGATTACTTCCATTGCCATGGTAAAAGCCAGTGGAGAAATGGTGCATCCAGCCATTATACCAACCTCTAAGCATTGCCATGCATTGCTGAATTCTGGAGTTGAGAAACTAAATTGCAAATCTCCAAAGTAGGCTTTCACTAAATTTGTTATTGACATTGGTACTCTGAAAAAAATCAAATGCTGCCCAAAGAAGCTCATGTGGCACTGAACCATATGGGTTAGCCTACTCCAGGAATGTCACATGGAGCTCCTTCCTCTCCTTTTTTGCTGACTGAATTCATTGCCAGATAACATTGATGTGTTCTAAGCATCCTGCGAACCCTGGAATGCCCGCTTTTTGAATTGAAGTGTCAATGAAGCCATTCTTTAATAGGTAGGTGGACAATCTCTGGGCAATAATGCTGAAGAAAATCTTACCTTTAACGTCTAATAGCGAAATAGGACGAAACTGACTGATGCTTGTAGCATCTTTTTCTTTAGGTATAAAGACTCCACCTGCTCTGCGCCATGCTCTAGGTACAACCTGTTTTTCCCATGCCACTTTTATCTATTTCCACAGAATTCAGAGAACTCCTGAAGCACTCTTGTACACTCTGTATGAAGCCCTTGCCTTTCTCACAGCCTGCTCTACCTCTTTCCACTTAGGTGCACAGACCTCCATTTGGTATTCTGGTGGATTGTTAGGTGGGAGGTCTGATGGGACTGACATAGGCTCATGCCTTTTCACATCTGTATGCGTTTTCTCCAAATATCTCTCTAGCTCAACCCTAGATGAAAAATACCATTCTTCTCACTGGTGAATAACTTCTTTACAAATTTGAATGGGTCTTTAGAGAAATTAGTCCTAACACGTTCCTTCTTTTTGTTCTTATGTAAATGTATAAGTAAGTTATACATGTTTGCAATGACACAAGTCAAGTAAATGACAGATTAGAAATACATCCTTCACTGACAATTTTTTAGGGGGTAAAGTATTCCTTTAAAAATCTCAGACAGCAAGATATTTACCACAGAACCCTTAAAAAGGAGTATATAATTGTACCAGTAGGTCTAGTGTCCGTCTCCGCATCAGCTTCAAGGTCCAGTTCTCGGAGCAGTGTGTTCATGGCAACAATGGGGTTAAAGATGTCTTGCAGTTTGTTTTCAATCTCCTGAATTACATTCACCCTGAAGAGAACATTTCACTTTAGACATCAAACTGATCAATTCTGATTGCATTAAATCAGTGACACAAGCATACTGACTCGCTGGCCAGAAGACTGTCCAGTATTTTCTCTGACACTTTCTCTGGAGACAGTAGGTCGTCGAGGGCTTTCTCCATCTCATAGGCCAAGTCCTCTGGAAGAGACTCATTCACCAGGCGCAGACACTGAACCAGCTGCAGGACGTCACGGCTCACATCCAAGTCTAATAAAAGGCATGTGATCAGATGAAGATAAAAAAAAAAGAAGGAAACCCTGACACCCAAAATGGCACATTTGAATTTAGGTGATCATGTGGTGCACTGAAACTTCTAACGAAATCTGCGTTCTGATTAGAGTTGTTCCAATTACGATACTAGTATCAGAAATGCCCCCGATACCAATAGAAATTCTGGCATCGGTATTGGCGAGTACTTCTACCAATGTACCGATCCGATAACCTTTTCTTAAAAAATAACTAGTTATGCACGCTAGCTTTGCTTAACGTTGCAAACCAGAGATCAATTCTTCTTCGCTGCTCTAAACAGTGGTTGCTTGTGGCAACACAGGAAATTGTGCTCTTGCCACAAGCAACCACTGTTTAGAGCAGCGAAGAAGAAAACTCACGCGCGTAGCAGAATCCACTGTTTGGCAGTATTTAAGACTGAACCAACCAGCCAGTAAAACGGCGACACGTCTCATATGCCAAACTCCAACATTTTGCTCCACAAAGGGTGCACGCGCTCGCTTACCTCTCAGCCGTCTGTTTATTAAACTTTTTACTCTATGTGTGCAGTTTTTGGAGGATTTATTATAGGCCTATATTTTAAATTTATATAAATAAATAAATTTAAAACCATTATACAAAACAGCTTTTTTTTATAAAAAAAATGAATTTAAAATTAATAAATTTTAAACTAAAATTAATTTATGGTGATAACATGGATCATTTGACATGGTTTAGTGTAAAATTGTTGCCCATCTTTTGGGAAGTGCAGTTTTAATAGATGACTATAGAGCTCCACTATATGCTTTTTGCTATTTGACTGACTGAAAGATATCTTTTCACAAGTTTTAGTTGGATTCATATCTAAATATTATTCATTTTATGAAATTATAATAATAAATAATACATATAATAATAAACAACTATAATACAAAAATTAATATTTGGCAGATTTTGCCTTTTTTGTTAATCAAACCTGAAAAAGATACTTACAAAGAGAAAAGTTGAGTTTTTAGAGTTCATCATTTATTTCTGTTTTTTTTTCTTTCATAAAATTATACAAATGTAATCTACACGTCAGTTACTAATTGTAACAGAACAGAAATGAACAGTCATACAGAACGCTCAAGGGTCAAGTTAAAATAGACCAAAGATGCCTTTTTACTCGACTTCTTGTGGTTGCCGTCCTGCCTCAGAGGATTCTTTTCGCAAATCAAACTATGATCAATTTAGAGTTTGCTAACTTATTCGTATCTGTCTGATGCGCACTGAGGATGGACTACTGTGATTGGATCATGATGATGAGGTCGTGATAATGTAGTGTCGTGTTGCTGTTGTATTAGTCGGTAGTAAGATCAGCGTGCCGTCAATAAACGGGGCACATAATAGGCTCATTTACGGGACGTTCCGGCTAATATGGGACAGACGGTAATCCTACTTGTGCTGGTAGCAGTTGCAGCGAATTTTACCTCAGCGTTTGCCGCGTCTTCGGAACACTCGGCTGG
>JAQIUQ010001379.1:85000-107798 GCA_030378365.1 Hybognathus amarus
TCTAAATAAATAAAGCAGTAATTTTTATTTCCTAAGTGGGTTAAGGTGACCTTGAAACTCTAAAACCAGAAAGGAGGAGAAAAAAAAATGTTTTGCTCATGCACAATGAACCAATTCATTTTTAATCCTTGATTATAAAAATATAACAAATTAATTGTAGTTTAAGTACATGTTGAGTACAAGGCACTCAGGAAAGTCCAAAGAGTGAATCTCAAGAGGGAATACCTGTGGTAAACCCAACTCTTCTTCTAAGAAAGAAACCCACAGGCTGGGTTAAAGACCTTGTGCAAGTAAGAGGATTCAGTAGCCTGTTCAAACTGGTGAGAGTCGTTGCCTGGGTTTGTCTAGCTGCCAAACAATGGCTGAAGAGGAAGTGCCGGGCCCCTAAACAGTCAAAGTGGGAGGTAAAATCACCCAAGCAAGCTGTGCTGACTGTCAAAGAACATGAAGAACAAGTGGGGTGTGAAGGGCTTGTGTGACCTCTCTGGATTTGAAAAAAACAGGAGCTCAAGTGGGAGGTGTTGAGCTGAATCTCAGGAGTGATAATCAAAGAACTACACTTCCCAGAGTGCACCAGCAGCAGCAGCAAACCGGCTGCTTATCACCTGATTGTCATTATCACTGATTTGGAACACCTGAAAGGGCATGGAGATTCTCAGTCAGTCAGAAAAACTGCTATGTAGATGTTTAAGTAACACCATTTGTTTAATTTGCCTTCATTTATTCTGTGTTTGTGCTAAAATTTTGAGTTTGTACAAATGAACAGTATATAAGATACAAAAGGATGGTATGATATAAAGTTAAAAATGGTAACTTTACAAACAAATTTAGAAGATTCATGAAATCACATTTTTTCTTTATTGTGTTGTTAAATTAATGTTTAAATAACTTTTGTTCTCTGTCTGTAAAGGTTTACAAACTAATTTGCTGAACAGAACAATCACCTGACAAAGCAAAATAAAAGTGATTGAGTTGGAAATTTGGGTTTTCCTTGTGTCCTTTGGAAGTTGAACAGGAGGGACTTGACAGTACAAGTTTGAAAACAGTGCTACATGTTATAATCAGGAAATTAAAAGCATCACTAAATCAGGTGATTACACCAAAAAGAAAGAAAAATATTGGACCTTATGAAAAAACAATTTGTTCTGTTCAATTATGTTGTGTATTCAACAGTTGTGTTTAAAACACAGATGCGACAAGAACAGTGTGGAAATTATTAGCAACACTAACATAAAAGCAAAGCTAAAAGATTTATGTACTTCTGACTTTATATCTTTTTTGCGCCAATTTCATTATGCTGATATCATTTTCTAATTCTGATATTAATTTTATTATTAATTAGTTAATATGTGATGCAAATGAAAAAGATATCCCAGTGTTCGTGTTACATCTTTAAAATATATAGGCCTCGTCCACACTAGCACGTTTTCTTAGAAAACGCATCATTCGCATCACCTTACATAAAACCAAATGGGATGTGGCACCCCATCAATCACCAATACCTATAGACAAGTTTCCCGGGCACTTCCGCTTTACTTCCTGATTCTGCCAAGAACTTCCGACACAGGCTGAGTAGTAGTGTAAACATGGCTTTGGAATGGCAACATTCAACTGAAAATATTGTTAAAAATGGTGTTTTGACCATTCCGCATCCAAGTAAGGTAACATCATGGGCATGTCGATATGGTCTGTATCGCCGGACCTGGACGTTCCTGTAGCCATGCAGCCGCCGTGCTTTGGAAGGTACTTTAGCCCATCTTATGCTTGTATTAAGATGTTTGTATGTATCCTTGTGCTAATCTATAACAGAACACGAAGAGTAATAAAAATAAAAAGTAATCCACTCTAGCTTGCCTGCACTAAAAGCATGCTTTAACCCTTCAAAGTCGACTGACGCTCTGAGAGCGCGCACCCCTGACATATCTATTAATAGCTTCGGAATGGATAAAGGTATTAACTTACTTTTTTTTCTATGGAAAAGCTGACATTCGTCTGCGTAATAATGAGTAGACTGTGTTGACTTCCGCGAATGATAAGATCCACATTGGCGCCTTGTAGATGGTTGATGGTCAACATTCAGCAATCGCCACGAGTTGTTACAACCGCGAACAGCACAATATGTCCCCGAGCCGTGTCGGCGTGTAACACCATCAATAGTTTACTTTTTCTGCACGTTAACCAAAGACAGTAAAAGACGTGAACTCGGAAGTCGTCTGGCAGAGCGAAAGGCTAATGGTGGCCCGCCTATTTCACTCAGGAAACTTGTCTATATGTCAGGATCACATCACTTACATAGGCATTAGGATTTCCTCCAGACCATCAGAGTTGGTAACACTCAACTTCACACCACTGCTAAAAAAAATAGAAGACGATTTTGCTCAGGTGGCTCAACCTCCCAATCTCCATAATCGGCAGGATAGCAGCAATAAAAATGACGATTCTACCAAAATGAATTACCTATTCTCAATGATTCCAACCCAACCCACACTCACCTGGTTTAAATCACTAGACTACATTATAACTCGCTTTTACTAGAAAAATAAAACACCAAGGATAAAACTCACTACACTACAAAAAAGTAAGGTTCAAGGAGTACTAGAAGCACCAAATTTCCAACATTACTCAATGGCTAACCAACTGCAATACATATGCACATGGATTCACCCCAGCCAATCTGATATTATATGGCTAGATATAGAACAATCACTATGCAAAGAATTAAATATAGCTGACATACCGTTCCTCACCAAATCAATCAAACAACACACATGTTTTAAGGCAGTAACTATAGCCACCACTCTGACAGCCTGGTGGAAATTTCACCAAATCACTAATTCTATATTAGCTCCATCTAACCTCACCCACTGTAAAACAACCGTGACTTTATAATAGTGCTGTAGCGGCACGGCGATGACGCCGATGCTTCGACGTCATATTTTTGCGTCGACGCTTCTTTATTTATTTATTATTTGCATGTTCCCGGCGGTACAGCTTGCCACACACACGTGGGAGACCGAAACATTGCAGAATAGAGGACTAAGACAACTAGAAGTGAATGTGCTATCCATTAAATGAATCGCGTACAGTAAACAAACCCTTAAGAAAAACAAAACTTTGCAATTTAGAAGCGCAAACTGGGTGCCGGTGTGGTGAGACGTACCAGCTCGGGCAGATTCGGCTTGAAGTCGTTCATCCCGGACGCGCTGTGCCGCGCGCTGTTACAAAAAAAGCGTACACACAGCCAGCCACAGTCTTCCTGGTCTTGCGCACCCAACGCGTCATTTTTGCCGCGCGCACATTCGCGCTCGTGCGGACGTGTCGAGTATAAACAAGGCTTAAACACTCCGTGTCAGCACGCGCTCTGATCAGTAGGTGCACAAACACAAACCTCTCCCGAATCATCTCCAACAGTAGCAGCCTCCGATCGCAGCACTAACTCCGCCTCCGTTTCCTCCTCAGCAGATATTAATATTTAAACATTCTCTATGATAATGTTTGTAAAACAATATTTTAATAAGCACGGTTTTGGCGGTTGTAGAGTTATAATGATGGTGTTCAAATACATAACACTAGACTAACGTTAGCCAGCTTATAGTATCTTGATTCAATATGCTAGTATTTATTTGAGATACATTGTTTTTTTATTAATTGAGCAGCAGAAAAATATTCTTTATATTAGTCGTCCGATTAGTCGACTAATCGATAAAATAATCGCCCAACTAATCGTTTAGTTAATAATCGTTTACCCCAGCCCTACTTTATAAGCAATAAAAAACATTGAATTTTCACACATGGGCGGAAAGGGGTCTCACCCACATTAAGCATATTTTCAAATCTAACACATTTAGACCATTTCCACAACTGGCCCAGGAGTATGGCATCGGGAACAACGAATTCTTAAAATACCTACAACTCAAATCTTCTGTTCTGACAAAAATAAACATCAGAGATACAAATTTATAACTTCCACCGGCAATATCAGACTTGGTTAAGATTTTCTCTCCAAAGAAACTTCTCTCTAAAATATACAAAATGATTTCAAACCAACCTCAGACCATACACTTACCAACAATGCAATGGGAAAACGATCTATCAATAGCCCCTGATGCCAACTTCTGGACCCAAATCTGTAAAAACATCTATCTCATGTCCAAAAATGCGAATCTTCAGTTAATACAATACAAAATACTTCACAGAACGCACTACACGGGCAATAGATTAGCTAAAATGGGTTTCACATCAGAAGTTTGCACACATTGCAATCAAAATTCTACAGATACATACATCCATGCAACCTGGCACTGCACTCCAATCAAACACTTTTGGGAAGAGGTCACACAGTCACTATCCACTATAGTTGGCTGCCACATCCCACTGTCGCCTTCCCTTTGCTTGCTGGGGGACCTCACAATAATCACTGATAAAACTATAAACTCTAAAATACTCCTCATAGCTCTAACCATCGCCAAGAAAACTATCCTCATGAACTGGAAAATTAGAACTAAATGACACATTAACATTTGGAAAAATCTTATTACAGACTTCATTGCAATGGAATACGCATCTCCCCATCATAATTAGGCATCTGAAACTGACCTCTGCCATCCAACACTTTCTGACCTAATACAGCTATGAATCCTTTCTCTGTTTTCAACTCCAACTCCTCTCACCTTCTTATTCAACCCACGAATATTAACGCATTTTAGTTGTTTGAACTTGTTTTTGTCATCATTGTTATTGCTATCTTTACTGTTATTATTACTATTTTCATTTGTACTTTTTCATTGTTGTAATTGCTATTGTGGCTGTCTTTTGCTTTCACCATTGCGATCACCACTGCCATCATCATTATCATTTATTATTAATATCAATATTATTATTATTACTGTTAGAATCATCAATATTGCCATTGTCAATGCTGTATTGGAATTAAGTGTCACTATCATCACTACTGCAATAATTTTCCCCCTTATCTTTTCATGAGGTTTTTAATGCGCCACAACATAGAATTAAAAAAACAAACAAAAAAAGGAATAATGTATATATGGAAAACTTCACAAACACCAGGGCAGGCAAGACAGGCGAGAAGTGGTTTCCACTTGGGTGGTCCCAAGTTGAGACACTCTCGCACTGTACTCCCTCTTTTAATGCACTTTAGACATTGCACATAAAACAAAAAATAAAAAAAATTGAAGATAGGAACTGAAGAGATGTGAGGGAAGGTTATCATATATTTTCTTATTATTATCTTATTATATCATCTTTTATTTTGTGCAGGGTTGACAATGGCAATTGGTATAGACCACTTCACAAGATGTAAACAACACTGGTCCAGAAGCACTTCCTGTTTCAGTTTTTTAACACTACATAAAAGCTGGGATAAAATACAACCAACAGAACATTTAAAACTGAATCAAAAAGTTAAACAAACATCTTTAAGATGTTTTCTGTACATGTGAAATAAAGAAAACAGTTACAAACTGAAACAGGAAGTGCTTCTGGACCAGTGTTGTTTACATCTTGTGAAATGGTCTATATAGGAGAAAGGATAAAAATCGACTAATACAATATTGGCAATATGGTGGTAGTGGGGAGTGGGGGTGGTGATGGTAATGACAATGGTAAGAAATAATAAATGGTTACTTTGTTTACGCATACACACACATACCCACACTCACACCCACTCATACATACTTAGATCAAACACTTAAATCACTCGGTCACTTCTGGAATTATGGAATTACAAGATTGCTCACTACTGCACTATGTTGGTTTGTATGTATGTCTGACTGTTTAATAAAAAATAAAAAACAAAACAAAACAAAAAAACGCATCAGTCGGATCTTAGTTTTGGCCTTCCGTCCACACTGAGACGCCAGATTTATTTTTTGTTACATAATTTGATTGGATTGGAAATCCATTAACTAAATGTTAACTTGACTGCTTCATTTCCACTTTAGTTCATAGATTAAGTGGGCTATTTCAAATGTACGGTTTATTCAGTTTTCTTCTTTCTGGGGTTTGTTAGACTAATTGGTTACAAAACATCTTAAGGAAATTAGTTGCAGTGCACATCCCAAGTGAAAGTTAAAACTCTGAATTACTCACTGCTCAAAACTGATGTACTTCACCAGAGTCTGGTTGTCATTATCCAGCCAAACAGCCCAAATATCAGTTGCCGTCAAGACAAAATCCACTACCGTCTCCTGTTTCACACAAAAACATAAAAGTAAAATTCCACTACTATTCATTTAAAGGATTCAATATTTTACTGTACTGAACTCTACCTGTGTTGAGAATAGTGTTGAGATGTGATCCAGGCTGTAGCGATTGTTCTCATTGGCCACCAGCTGCAGCACACAGAACTGACTGCGTTTGGGAACTGCGAGGTAGACGGCGAGACACAGACCGATGGATGAGGAGAAGAAGAGTCGGAGCTTATGAGCTTGCGCTGGAGAAACCTTTACATCCCCACGACCCACGGGCATATACTCCAGCATGTCAGTCACCAACAGACACATCTGATGCTGAGAGACAAGCAACACATCAATGTGATTGGCATGAAACTAGATAAAGGAGTCAAAAACTTGCTACACATAGTAGCTGACATTTAAAGATAGTAATTGTAGCTTGATATGAGAATGAAGTTGGATGTATGGATAATTGGGAGCCAAACTGACCTTAAACGACCACATCCGCAGCTTATGATCTTGACACAGCGCAAATACAAACGTGTCGTCCTCTAGCTGGTGGACAGCCAGACTGATGGCTACATCAGAGGTGCTCGGATCTCCCCTGTGAATGGGATCATCAGTTTAAATATTTTCTGCTCTGTTCTGTTGTGTGTGATTTTAACATTTAAATATTATGCAAAAGAAATGATGTACCTGATAGCAGAAGGCATCCAGCCGGCCAATCGCTGCATCATCGAACTCTGTTTCAACTCCAGAATTGACACAGCCCCTTTTTGAAACAGAAACAGGAATCATGATTTAGTAAAACACTATGGAGGGATTATTGGGTCAGATTGAAAACTAAGTCGAAAACTAAATGTCTTAAACGAAAACTTTTCAATCTAACTCAATCCCTCCATAAAACACAGGCATCTGCACATTGTTAACCCATAAGACTGTTCATCTTTGGAACACAAACAGAAAATATTTTTTTAATATTGTCTAATTATTTTTTCTATTTTTTTTCCATAAGAACCAAGTGGTTTAATCAAAGTCTTCGGATAAGAAACTTGATCAACACTTAGAGCTAATCAAATATGGTAAACACAGGAGTTAAGCCATGCAAGAACAAACCTCATTGGTTCTAGAGAGCCAAGCAAGCACAGTTGAACTTCCATGTATACCAGAATTGATCTCTATGTATTTGCATTGTTCAATGTTTCTACGTGAATATAAGCCTTAAGAAAAGGGATAGTTCACCCAAAATATTACATTCTGTTGCCGGAGAGTTTTTATTTTCTTGACACTTTTCTCTTTTTTCTATTCCACAAAAGTCAAACAAATAATCCACCTATTTTAACGCATGCAGGTATTTTGATGATTTTGTTCACTTGAACACATGGCATGGAAACTGTGCTTTATTTGAAAATGTTTTATGCAATATTCCAATTCCCACGAAACATTTCTATTGATAATTGTTTTGGGTGAACTATTCCTTTTAACAGTAGAATTAAGTTGTATGAACTATCAGTAACTAACTTACTGACATTTTTACCCTTTTGATGAAATTCGATTCAAATTCTGTAATAGTTTAAAACGGCAAGAACTAGTAGAACTACTAAAATAGTGGACAAAAATCTGGCTAAAGTAAATAGTTCCAAATAGTTCTTTACTAAATGCCCTTTGCGATCGCTCGGACCGCACTCGCGTGCAGTGTGAAAGCTCTAACCTGTTATCATGGGTACAGAAAAAAATTCGCACTGCAAACGGAGTATGTGTGAAACGGGCGCGAGTAATGGCTGTTTCACACATACTCCGGGTGTAGTTTGTATGCGGTGTGTGTTGCGGTGTGTATGAAGGAGCAGCACGCGCTATTGTACTTTCACAGGTGCTGCGTTTGCAGTGTGCAACTGACCTATGGCTGTACCACAATCACAACATTTATTCTCTATTTTTTTTTGTATTTCAAATCAATATTTTTAGCCTACATCCATTACGTTGCATTGTTGAGGTACTGTGTAGATCTCTGTTCTGCTGTTATGCACACACCTCTCCTGGAGCGCATTGCCGGACCACATCTGCGTGCGGTATGAGCGCTCTAACCATAGGCTCTTTCTAACCTATTGACATGGGTGCAGAGAAATATACGCACTATATACGCATACATGCATTTTTAATGCCATTTAATTTTGTTGGGCATATTCAAATATATAAATAAATGTATATAAATAAATGTGTGTGTGTGTGTGTGTGTGTATGTATGTGTATGTATGTATATGTATATGTATATATATATATATATATATATATATATATAGTACACACACACACACACACACACACACACACACATATACATACATATATATATATATATATATACACACACACACATATATATATACACATATATACACACTATATATACGGTAATGTATACACATAACCGGTCAAAAGTTTAGATCGGTAAGATTTTTAATGTTTTTAAAAGAAGTCTCTTCTGCTCCCCAAGGCTGCATTTATATGATTAAAAATACAAAAAAAAAAAACATGAATATTGTGAAATATTATTTCAATTTAAAACAGCTGTTTTCTTTGTGAACATACAGTAAAGTGTAATTTATTCCTGTGATCAAAGCTGAATTTATCATCATCATTACTCCAGTCTTCAGTGTCACATGATCCTTCAGAAATCAGTCTAATATGATGATTTGATGCTCAATAAACATGTATGATTATTATCAATGTTGAAAACTTTTTTTTTTTTTAACTTTTTTATTTCAGGATTCTATGATGAATAGAATCCAAAAGAACAGGAATTATCTGAAATGGAAAGCTTTTGTAACATTAAACACTACCCTTTAAAAAGTTTTGGGTCAGTAAGAATTTTTATTTTATTTTTGGGGAAAAAAATAAGAACTCAATACTTCTATTCATCAAGAATGAGTTCAATTAGTTATAATTAGTTAAATTGATCAAAAGTTACAGTAAAGACATTTATAATGTTAGAACATATTCTATTTTAAATAAATGCTATTCTTTTGAACTTTCTATTCATCAAAGAATTTTGGAAAAAAATGTGCACAACTGTTATCAACATTGAAAGTAATAATAATGTTTTTTTGAGCATAAAATCAGAATATGAGAATGAATTCTGAAGGATCATGTGACACTGAGTGGAGTAATGATGGGACTGGAGTAATGATGTTTTAAATTGTAATAAGATTTCACAATATAATTTTTTTTTGTATTTTTAATCATATAAATGCAGCCTTGCTGAGCAGAAGAGACTTCTTTTAAAAACATAAAAAATCTTACCGACCTAAAAATTGACCGGAAGTGTGTGTGTGTGTGATATATTTAAAATGACTGTAGGAATCAAAATGAATGCCTTTTAACGCCTTTTAAGGCCTTAATTTTCGCAAAATCCATTTAAGGACTTGTAATGCTGGTTAATGCCCTGCGGAAACCTCTAGCACTGCAAACGCAGTATGTGTGAAACAGGCGTTAGCATAAACAACAACAAACAAAGTTGAGTCTGACACAGAGAAAGGGATTCGTCTGTGGGAGAGAAAGAAGAAATGACATTTGGAAAAACTTGAATTTAATCATGTGTGTAGGCTACTTCTAACATGTTTGGTTGGTAAAATAATTATTATGATGTAAATTCAAATAAGAACATCTTCCGTGTCTGGAATGTATTCTCTGAGTCTAAGGTAACAATAATATAATAAGATAACTATAAGGAGATAAGATTGTTTGAAATGGGTTTGGCTAAAAGAACATTTTGGTTTTGTCTACTAGGTAATTATACTATTGACTGGGTTAAATAATTACTAAAATGAGACTAAATACAATTTTCATTGACAAAAACTAGAATATATCTTTCGTTGACTGTCATTAAAATCATCAAAATGTCATCACGGTCATCAAAATGAAAATGTCATCAGTTTTCGTCGACTAAAACTAATGAAAACTAAAATTACAGTTTGACACAAAGACTAGACTAAAACTAAAATTAAAACAGGCCACCAAAAACAACACTACATTTATATGTAATACTTTACAAAATTATAAAAAAATAAATAAATAAAAAACATTTTAAAAATGTAAGGATCCACAAACTATGTATACAGGGTAAAGCTGCGTTCACACTGCCAGCGACTTTGCTAGTGGGTGTTCCCACTACTGGTTGCTTAATAACGCTTACGAATGAAATTTACAACGAAAAAGTCGCTCTTTATTTGCACAAAGTTATATCTTAACTTTGTGTCGCTGGACACGCCTACTTGCTGTCGCCAACGGTAACAGGTAATCGCCAGCTCTCTGTTGTAATGAATGTGATTGTGTTGCTTTGTCACTGCGTGCCGCTGGAAGTGTGAAAGCAGCTTGAGATGGATAAAGATCACTATAGATAGATACAAACCATCTTGATCGTGAGGAGGTAACGTGACTACAATAATGCTGCCTGACGGTGAGGCAAGAGCAAAGAGAGCTTCCCCTTGATGACTGATCCAGGCGGCAGATGTGGACGGAGAGGTCGAGTGTGTTCCCTGTGCAAACGGGAGCACATAACTGTGGGCTGGCTCATTTAAATTCAGCTTCCCAATGTCTGTGAAAATGGACTGCATCTGGAGTTCAGTGACCAGATCCTAGAAGAGAAAAGGTCATACCAATTATAGATCATATCCACTAATATTACATTCATATTATATTACATTCATATTTCTTATATGGCGAAAAACTTCAAAACATGAGCACTGAAATGACAGTTCCAAGATGGCGTTTTTATGTCAATAATTTGAAAAACACTTGCTCCGCTCTGGATATTGTACTGACACACTTATGACGTGCGCAAAGCTGAACCGCTACGAGGTGAACGAACAAAACTAACTAGGGATGCTAACGATTAATCGATGAATCATGCGTGTGCATGTTGCTCGTGTCAGTTTGAGCAGATTTAGTTTGTAATATGATGTTTATTTTGTATATCCGATAAATCTCACATTGTATGCGTTTTCACTGAGTTAAGGCCATTGTACACTCTAGTCCGAAATTCGCATCCGAAATGTCGACCTCACGTTATGTCAATCACGCTTGCACACCGCCTCCGAAACTTTCGTCCGTCATAAAAAAATCGGATCAGGTTTGATTTTCTGCGTTTTTCGCATCCACAGCCAGCATTTTGAGAGGTTTTTTGACAATCCAGGGCCGACTGGAGCTCGTTTTGAGCATCTCTGCACATATGCGAAGTGCTTTCAGTTTCGGTTTTCAATTCGATCAAGTGTTCTCTTCTCTCGATTGGATTATGAAAGGAATAACCTCCCTTTCAATTTCGGATCGATTAGAAGGTGTGATTGAGCAGCCAATTCGATAACTAATGTATTATTTGGGTACAATATATAACAGCCTAAAATATTCAGCTGTTCTGTCTACCCAGCGCTTCCACCGGGACTTCTTTTCACACACACACCGTGCGTGTGTGTGTCTCTCCATACCTTAGACATACTTCCAGTCTCTGTTCAGAATCAATTGGTTCACGTAAATTAGTGATCTTGTTTTTAAAATGTGGCTCCAGCATCAAACTTTTCCACTGACATTCTGAAGTAAATTTTGAATCGCAACTCCTTGATAAGGAGGTGCTTTCTCTGGGCGCAATTTCAGGATTGGATGGACGCAAACTTAATATTTTCTCTTTCTTCTCTTTTCAATAGAGAGAGGGCAACGTTTTTTCCGCAAAGGTTTAATAAATACGCATCGGACTCAGTGTGCAAGGTTTCTATGCGTGACGAATTTTTAGGCTGACGAACACGAAAAACGCATACGAAAATTTCGTACTCAGTGTGCATTGGCCTTTAACCCGCAAGCAAAGGGTTTCAGGTTACAGGTGTTCATTCAGCGCTTCAGCTTGCGCAGCTCAAACAGCAATGCTCTGCTTATAATAACTATGATTGGGAGTGTAATGTTACATAACATTATAATGAGAGCACCATTTCAATAAATCGTTGTGAATTCATTGGGTTTAGTTGCCATGTTTCAGTGCGTCCACAACAGGAGTTAGACATTATGACAAGCAGGCACAACTGAGGCGGCGTTGTGACCGTTGTATTACTTGTCAATTTTATTGATCATTTAATTAAATTACTTCTTTAATAATCACATCGACTCATTTTACAATAAAAACCACTCGAATTCATTTAATGAGGAACAGCGGTTTGAGCAGTATTTGCACACCGTCATGCTGTTGGCTATATGCTATATTTAATAAGTAGCTCTATTTGATACATTTTGTTTCGGGGGTCTCTGCTCCATGTCTCTATCGGTATAGCCCTTGCATTAGCATTACTCCTAGATATATTTATGGAGACGAACAATGAAATAAAAACGAGCCGCCTGCCTACATTTTAAATAACGAACTTGAGCGTGCAAACGTCATGGTATGTGAACGGCCCAGCCAAGCGGCAACATTCTAGTCTGAAACATGAAGCCTACCCGGAAGTGCGAAAAACTGCAATACATCAAAAATCCGCTAGAGGACGGTCCCAAAAGTCGACATACACCATGTTAAAATGTCTGTTTTCACAGCATAAATTCATGTTTTTACAGTTTGGTCCCATGGACTTTTATTGTAATCTTCAATATGTTCTGCGTGCCTGACAACTGTGAGGGGGGTGATTTTTTTCTAACTCGTTAGATTAGATCATATTTAGATATACTAAAATGTATGACAAATAAGGGCGGTTAACTTTGATTGACAGCTGATAACGGGCTGCGCCGAGTGAATTTGACGTTTCGGCCATGATCTGACACAACACATAATACCACCTTTGTATTCTTTCTGAACATTTGTATTTTGTATTTCCCAAGATTTTTCAATATGGCGCACCCATACCCCCCATAAACAGCCTGAAACCGGTTCTTCAGAAAGTCTATGGGTGACGTCACAGGTGCTTTGTCCATATTGTACAGTCTATGGGCCCAGCCCCTAAGGGCAGGGCTCGACATAAGCTATGGCCCGATGGCCCGGGGCCAGTAAAAGAGTATGTCGAGGTAGGGGTGGGGAAAAAATCGATTCTTAATCTTAATAAATTCTCATCACGATGCGGACGATTCTGAATCGATTCACAAATGTCAAAAATCGATTTTCAAAAAAAAACATATATATATTTTTATTTTATATATATTTACAATAACGTAATATTGACGCAACGTGAACGACGGAACTCTGAAGCGCAGAAGTGCAGTGGCCGGACCGTCTGTGGCGTGCACATAACGGAGACGCAGACGCGATGACTGAGCGCCGAATCCAAACACTCTCCTCGTTAAAAGCTGACGTGTGGAGGGGTGTGCGATAGCACGATTTTTGATCGTGGACGATTAAAATGTCTCCACTATCTGCTTTTGAAGAAATATCGTAGTATCGTGTTACAGTGCATTCTATCAGTTTAGTTCTGGCGCCTCTGTCTCAACTGTACAACGCGACGTAGCCTACACATCACGGGACACTGCAATTCACAAAAGTTCATTATTTGCATAAGCCTTGCCGGTTAAACATTTAATTCACGTGCTGATGCGCTGTTCCCGACGCTCACAGGCACTAGAAGCCTGTCAAACAGCGCCCGAACACTGGACTAAGTTATCTTTCGAGTCTTATTATGCTAATACTGCTAAATAAACACAATGTTTACAGAAACAGAATTGGCTATGTCTTAAGTGAAAGCAAACATTTTAGAGAAAATCTGGTGTAATATGCATCTATATTAAACGCCTTCGCTTGCTGGTAGTACTGCTGCTCGTCCTTAAAGGGATAGTTCACAAAAAAAAAATCAGTTATTATTTACTCTAATGTTGTTCCAAACCTGTATTAATTTATTTCTTGTGCTGAACTCAAAAGAAGATTTTTTTTTTTTGATTGTGGGTAACCAAACAGTTGCTGGTCCCCATCAACTTCCAGGAGAGAAAAAAAAAACTATGGATAACAAGTATGCTGCTAGTTCAGGCACACATTTATTTTCCTGTTGGTTCTTTGCAATGTTAATAAAATATATTATTAATTCGTCATGGGTCATTACTTTTTACTTTTAAAGCAAAGTATTTATAGTCACACACACAAAAAAAAAAAAAGATTCAGATAATCGATTTAGCATCGAATCGGAAGCCCTCTGAATCGTAATCGAATCGTGAGGTGCCTAGAGATTCCCACCCCTAATGTTGGGCTAGTTGATTGGCCAGTCACTTGCCCGCGCGGGCCAGTAACTGCCGATCAGCAAAACAAACAGCAAACGTCATACACAGTGTGGCGCGAACAGTGTCAATGTTACTTCAGGTTATTTATAACGTGTTACAAGCCAAAGATCTACGAGGCTGGACATTCCTGGAGTCATGGAAAACACAGTACACCTGGTAGGGATGGATGGGTACTGAAACCCGGTATTAAACGGGACTGAATTTTGAAAGACTGCTGTATCGATAAGCTCGGACGTTATTGTTATTGCTGTCGCTGGAGGAATACATGTAGGCTATCATTTATTATTGCTATAAAAAAATTAACCATCTCGCCAGCCATATATAATAAAATTAAACCATTTGTCTGTGATGCATTTTGCTATTCGCGCAGTCGAATAGCAAAATGCATATGACGGAGGACAGAACTAAACATTCAAGATGCATATGATGGAGGACAGAACTAAACATTCAAGATGCATATGACGGAGGACAGAACTAAACATTCAAGTTATGGTTACACTTTAGATCTGTGATATTAGTATGATTTTATTTTAGATTTCAGCTTCCAAAGATTATAGAACATATTTGAGGTAAAACCATAAAAAACTGTATTCTGTCTAGCGCAAAGTCCTTCCCATCACAGCAGTAGCCAACGCTGTCATTACTCAAACTTTAAGACAGAATCAGCACGATCGGTGATTGTTGCAAAATGCAGTCACTTCTGTTGCTAAATTGCTTGGCGCGTTAATAATAAAAAGAGCTATTAAAAGCACAAAAATCGGCACAAGAGATACTGTTCCCGATGCGGCGCACGCTCCGAAACAGACCGCAACGAGACAAGTATATACTTTGGGCCTCATGTGCGCGTCTAAATGATCAAATGTACACAAAAATGTGTCAAAACGACTGGCTTGGAGATTCACTTAAACAGTTTATGTCTAAAATGTACGCAGTTATGGAAATAGCTGGGAGAAAATATGGTGCATCAGTAGTAGATCTGCACTCGTTCTTAAAGGGGAAGCAGTCTAATATGCGAAAGATTGCGTCATTACTGCGAATCAAACAACTCTGCAAGCAAGCAAAAAGAAAATCACTCACTGCTCTTGAATGAATAACTTTAGCTTTAATAAGTAAAATGAGGAGACTGAGGGAAAAAGAGAGAGAGAGTGATTGAGATGAGGAGAGAGCAGGTATTGACAAATAATCTACTGGACGCTGAAATAGGTTATTTTTGCATGTCTCCAGGGTCTCTCTCTTAATTCCTGTAGTCCCTTCACTGTTTTGATTAATCCTAATGTATACAATAAATACAGTTTAATGGAAAAGTGCTTTTCCTTGTATTTCTTTCAGGGCCAGTCAAAATATAGAAGGGGCCAGCAAAACTCTGATCTACTGGCCCCAGGGGGCAGTGGGGATTTTTTTTTATGTTGAGCCCTGCCTAAGGGGGTCCTTGCCCTAATAAACATGGAAGACCACTGACTTTCTATGGCTGAAAAACTGCACTGCACAATTACAGGTTGTCCAGGACTTGTTGGAACGCTGTTAATTACGAATTGCATCCTCATCAATTGAAAAAGGAACATCGATAACAGCAATACTGGACAAGCTAAGCTCATTTTAGCTGCATCTGCAGGGGAAAAAAATGTTGATTTGATACCAGTGAAAGCTAAAGATCCAGTCACTTACACTGTGGTACATGCGAGAGGGGTGCGGCAGAACCAGGCGATGGACAGATTGGCTGGTGACGATCAGAATGAGGACGTTGTTAAGGGTCTCTTGTATAAAAACTCCTCCAGGCAGCAAGAGGCAGTGTGGGATACGCAAGCGGACAGCATTATTCAGAAGATTAGTGTCCAGCGACTGCTCAACAAACTGAACAGTGTCACCTGAAGTGGACCTGGAAGACAGGAGACATCCTAATTTGTAAATACTAAAGTAAAAACACTTTTTATTTTAGCAGAGGAAGTCAGTGATATTGGGACTGTGTAAAATAAATGTAAAGATAGAGTACATCTCCCTGTAGAGATCATTTCATTTTCATAAATGTGTACCAATTCATTTAACAATGAAACATTGTTAGAATCAGGGTAGAAAACATGCATTTAATTTCCTTTACATCATTTCAATATAGGGCTGCACAATCAGTTGAAAAATATCAGATTAAAATTATTGATATTATTGATGCAGTGATTAAATCAAATGATAAATTACAACACTATTTACATCTAGGGCTGGTCCGAATACCATTTTTTGAGCTTCGGTAGTAATGAACATCGAATATTGGCTTTAAGGTCCTTTCACACTGGACGCGATTTTGACACGCGAATAATTCGCGCGATGATTTTATTTTTTTAACAGCTGTTTGTATAATGAGTGCTTCCACACTGAACGCGAATGTGCTGCGGCGAAAAAACGACTTTTATTTTTTTCGCTTCAATGTCGATTTATTTGTACTTTTGAGGCGAAAGAAAATGCTTCAGCCAACCATATACAAGGAAACAAAGGTGACGTGACCGCAGCAATGACGAATCTTCTGATTGCTTGTGTGTCGAGTCATCTGTGAATGAAAATCTGAAACAAGGACTGGTGGGACGTTGTGCTCATTCGTTCTTATCGAGCCCAACCGGGTGTTTACAAGGCTTTTCAGTCTATTTGAGCCTTCAATCCGTTTACTAAAAGTGTTTATTTGATTGCATTTAAACGTAGCACCTGATGAATGGGACAGCTCACCTTCTGACAATATGTTTCTAGCTCCGGTAGCACACTCTCTGTTCTTTAAGATTGGGTGCACCCAAAACCTTTCTGCTTTTAAATAAAAATGAAAAGCTTGTCTTCACTGGATGATATTGATGGTGATGAAGAAGCTGTGTCCTACGTCCCGCAAGTCATAGCATTGTCCCGCATTTAATTTTTGTCTGCATCCTTTTATTTAATCGTCCTTTAAATTACAATTCTACAATAAAAAATGTAATAAGAAAACATAGAAAATGCGCGGCTGCAGAGACGTTACTGGAGCCATCACAAACAAACAAACTCTTCGTGGAGACAGTGTTTGCTTTGATGAACGCTGCGCGGAAAACTGTAGACTGGTGAAAGTGAGCTACACCTGCCAGTAGTAACTGACATATGTCCATAATTTATGAGAAGGCCCTATCGAAGCTGCCAGATCAGACAAACAATATAAATTCAAGATGCACTGATCGAATTCGGTAAGAACGCATTCATCTTTAATCTTTTCTAATGAACGTATGTGCTTATTTTTTTTTATAAGCCTATAACAATGTAAAGCATCATGTTAACATCACTGCAAAAAGACATCTAATAAAAAATCTATATTTATTCACCTAGTAGGCTATAATAATAAGTATATAGTACGTTTTCTCCCTATAGTGTCCCTTAAAATCAGGTCTGCTTTCCTGCAACAGAGCAATAGCCAGGTGTTCACCCTCGGCGCGAATGTTTTGGAATGTTGAAGCTCTGAACGTCACAAATTTGCGTCGCGGCTTTGATTCCAAAGCTTTGAATTGGCTTTATGCACAGCTGCACTACTTCCTGAACTTCAGCCAGCTCCTTGTTTCCTGTCTGCCATTATTGGACAAACTTGATTAATTCAGGTGTGTCTGATTATTGTTGCCGTGACTACTGAGGTCAGGCACACCTGAATTAATTAATTTGTTCAATAATGGCAGACAGGGAACAAGGAGCTGGCTGAAGTTCAGGAAGTAGTGCAGCTGTGCATAAAGCCAATTCAGAAGCTTTGGAATCTCTGGGCTATATATCTGTCTGTCCATCCATTTGCATTTTGATTATTTCAAGCGATGTCAGGTGACATGACTTGACTTCTTGTTGACGTTTAAAGGATTTTTTAACAAAACGGAAGCTAGATAGACCCTCCCTCCTCCTCCTCTGCACTGACCCCCAAAACCCCATCCACAGGACCTTCTTGTCAGTTATTGGCTGGGACAGTTTGTTATGTTTCGTGGACGGGTTGCCGCAGTTTGTTTTTGTTGCCATTTGTGGAGCCTGGGCTGTCTGCATAGACCGAGTTTTTTTTACAGTGTGTTTAGGGGACAGGCAGCTAGCGGATAGTGAGGAGATGTTTGCTGTATGTGACAAAAAATGTTTAGGCCTAAATAGTGTTGGGCGATATGCTCCATTTTCATATCGTCCTATCGTCAGCCTGTGAGATTGGCGATACACGATATTATCGTGAGGGGGCGGGGCTTACTTATTTGATTATTAACTTGATTATTTAGCCTACTCATTAATTTACTTGTTTTATTGGCCTACTTCGTTTTATATACGAGAATTTTTTTCTATTTTGCTAGCAAAGGTGGAGTGTTTATTAATAGGATCAGGTTATTTCCTGGTATAGTAAGGTAAAAAAAGATCCTAATCCTTTTGTATTTCAACATGTCAACGGAAAATTTACGGACACATTAGCCTATCCTCATGCCGTTACATGCAGCATTTTGACTAGGGCCTATTTCTGCACGAGATGAAAACACGTTTTAATAATTTCTTGGGTCAGAAAGAGTCGGAGTTTGCGATATGTGTCCTCCTACCAGTGCGCTCTCTGTCTGGATGCACTTCACATGCGCACTTCAGTAAGCAGAAATCAGAGCAAGGGGCAAACGTCTAGCTGAGTCGATCGGTTTATACACTTATGACTTGACTCTGATAAAGGAAAACGGGTTAATGCGTTTACATGACCACATGCATTGTCAAGTTTATTCAACATAATCGCGTCGCATGTGAACGCGCTCAATCTCTGAAAGTGAAAGTAAAAACGGACTGCTTTCGGCATCTGCATTAACGCCGCGTTCCCTCAGAGACGACGATGATAACGGTAGCTATAATACTATTTTAGTGATATTATTATTAATAATATTTAGTAATTGTATTGTTTTTAGTGTTAGTGTCATTAAACGTTTTGTTAATGTGTTACGGAAACAAATACTGACGAGCAATCGATGCCGTTTTCATCTTGGATCTGTAGGAATTATGCTTCTGTTAAAACGAGCACTCTTGATAATTTGTGAATGGATCACCTTGCAATTAAATTTTGATGTGGGATGTAGTTTTTTAGTCTGTTTTAAAAACATTCTCTTAGAGGAGTCCTCATTAGTGCGTGTCGGTGTTGTTGCAATTGTTATTAGGTGATGTCGTTGAAAATTTAGGCAAGGCAAATTAATTGTAGTTCCTAATATTAATTTAATAACAATACTAGCTTTATAATAATAATAATAATAATAATAATAATAATAGGCCTAATAATAATAATTTAATACATTTTGGTAAAACGAGCCAATTATCGTATTGATTTCGTCAAAGGCATCTGCCATCGGCGATATCTCAGACTATCGTCGATACACGATACTATCGTCTATCGGCACAACCCTAGGCCTAAAAAATGTGACATTGCTTAGAGCAACTTTAACCCAAAACACAAGATCTTCTGGCACTTCTGTCCAAACAAACTCTATAGCCAGAGAATACTCCCGTTGCAGGAACACTTTTAGTAGTCCAAGAAGAAGCAAATATAGTTTATTAAATAGTTATAATGAAGTTAGTTTTATATTTAATATTTAAGTATTATATTTAACCAGATTTTAGTGTAAAACATATTCAAGTGCAAATGAGAACCGTTTCGAAGGGGATGCAGGTATAAAAAAAACATTTGAATGTCACATTTTCAAATTGAATACCAACCCACCAAACTAATATTTGGATAGTTGGGTCCAGCCCTACATGAGTGAATGATGTTCAGTTTTTTTTTTTCACTAGTTCTTATTTTTTCCCCTAAGAAACGAACTTTGTTATTATGTTTTTTGATTGATACTGTGAAGCTGCTTTGATGCAATCTATATTGTGAAAAGCGCAATATAAATATACTTGATGAATTAAAAGTTCTCACCAGTGGATGAATCTGTTGCTGGCCACTGAGAGGAGTTTCCCACTGTCCTCATAGGAGAATCCACCGGCACTGTCTGCATACTTCACACCCCCAGAGCTTCCCCCAACACCTGCTGGATACATACATGAGTGACATGCTTATGTTATTTTCTCATAATATTAAAAACGCTTATGCATATAAATTGTACCGTTAATAAAAATGAACACGTTTTCAGTGAAAAAAAGTGACATAAAACCACTTCAAAATGTGTTTAAGTTACATACATATGAATAAGTTACATACACACCCCTAACATCTTTAAGTGAAAATCTTTAAGTGAGACACTTTTAAACAAGCTTATTGATACTTTACATCATTAACGTTACATTGCAATCTGGTGCGTGTTTGGTTCTTCTGCAAAAAGAATCTCCGAACACGTTGAGACTTTTGCCCTCTAAAAAAAGTATTTTTACATAAAGTTAGTAAAGCCCTTAAAAACTAATTCCTGGATACTGACAACAAATATCACAGCGTCAGATAAAAAAAAAACATATTTAATATACATTTATGTGGTCGTATTACACCATTTGCGAGTCTGCCATGGCGTCACACACGAGCTTCTAACACCAAAGCCACCAATTATGCCCAGCCTATTTTAACACACATCTGACTGAAAATGTCGTGTCTACAATAGTTTAATATTAAAAGAAGTTACCTAGATTCAGTGTTATGTGTCTGAACCTTGAGACAGTCTCTCTTTCAAAACCGCAGATCTCAATGTAACTCCTCTCCAGAACACCCGCCATCTTCACGCGCTGCACGCTGGGACTGAACTCCGCGCTTCCGCCTTTCAAAACCTTAAAGGGCCAGTAAACTACAGTTTCTTCAATCCAACGTTACGAACATAAACACTGATATAAACAATCTACAGCCGTATTTCCACCTAAATTATTAAATTAAATCTTTTTTTACAGCTATGAATATGGCAAGACATTATAACATTTAATCCTTAATATGTACCAGTAGGCATTTTTATGCTTGTTTTTTAAATAGGCCAACTTCCGTTAAGTATAGCCTACAGTATTATTCATTATCTAGTGCTTATTCTTTAGTGAACTTTTTAAAAGATATTGGTACTCATTCATTAGATAGTACCTATAGACACGTATATTTATTCATTAGATACTAATTATATTACTTGTAATTATTTATTAGAGACTACTTATTCATTAGATACTAGAACTTAAGTACTTATTCCTTATATGGAATGAGTATATTCCTTACTTATTCCTTATATCGGCGTGATTACTTAGACTTACAAACAGATGGAAATGGACAAATTCTCTTAATGTTTTGATCCAATTTGTTTTGTAATCATTGTTCCTTCGTTGGCCAGAGGAGAACTGGCCCTCGACTGAGCCTGGGTTCTCCCAAGGTTTTTTTCTCCATTCTGTCCCTGATGGAGTTTTGGTTCCTTGCCACTGTTGCCTTGGCTTTTGGCTTGCTTAGTTGGGGACATTTAATATTCAACAATATCTGTGTTGTAGCCTATTATTTTCATGTTATCACTGTGAAGCTGCTTTGATACAATCTGTTGTAAAAGCGCTATATAAATAAATGTGACTTGACTTGACTTGTCTTATATGGCCTACCTAGATAGGCTACCTATTCATCAGATTATTTTGATAATTCATATTTCAAACTATTCAGAATCAGCTTTGACTTGAATTCCAATTGTGATTGTACGTTATACACTATAGTTGTTCATTAGGTAGCCTACTATAGGCCTACTTATTTTTTAGAGAGTGTGAATTATTAGATAAAGTACATAGATACTACTTTTTATTAGATACTTGTACCTATTTAATATATACTAGTATTTATTTATTACTAGTTTTTATTCATAAGATACTAGTATTTATTCATTGGATAGTTCAGTTCTTATGTATTAGATATTATACTTATTCAGTAGATACTCTAGCCTATTAAATAGATACTAGTGCAAAAATACTAGTATCGATTGAATAAGTAGATAATTAATAAGCACTAGTAGTACTTATTCAATCGATACTAGTATTTTTTTTACAAATATTGCTAGTAAGTATTTGGTTACACTTTATTTTAAGGTGCCATTGTTACACTGTAATTATACATTTAAGTACTGAGTAATATTAAGTAACTACATGTACTTACTAAAGGGTTAGGATTAGGGTTTAGGGTTAGTTGCATGTAACTATGCATAATTTATAGTAATTACTTAACCACCTTTAACATATGTAACAATGACACTGTAAAATAAAGTGTTACCAAGAATTCTTATTTTACTAGTAAGATTTTTAATAGAACTCTACCTTGGCCGTTCTGACTAGTCCTAACATAAGACAAGTAAAATAGTAGTTGTGACAATGGCAAGCTATTTTAACATTTAATCATTTAAACTGACTAGTATCTATTTCCATGATACTAGTACTTATTTTTTAGATACTAGTATCTATTAGTAGTA